>PVHY01002309.1:11075-130194 GCA_004024945.1 Uropsilus gracilis | reverse complement strand
TCTATCTATCTATCTATCTATCTATCTATCTATCTATCTATCTATCTATCTATCTATCTATCCCTCCTTTGCCTTGGGGTTGTGCCTGCCCACCTCTACCTGCCCAGTCTTTGACCTTGGGGACGTTCACTCCCTCAGTTGTACATGATGGCCAATGCTTGTGTTATGACCCACATCTTCACTTCCCTACTGGCACTGTCTGACAATGGGCCAGCTTCACGATTTTTTCTAAAAAATTGTTGACTAGGTTAAAGGTAAGTAGCTTGAGGGACGATGAAGATGGTCAGGGTACTTCCCACTGTCTCACTCTGGCTCTCAACCTCCATGTTGGACTTTTCCAACAGAACAGTGATTCCAATAGACACCCTGCTGGAGGGAGTGCTGCCGCAGCCACGGGTTTGCAGGAGGCCATGTTTGTATTCAGAGCAACTGCCATCAGGTGAGCGTTCCATAAACATGACTCAAAAGACCATCTCAGACCACCTGTTCTGCATCAAGAGGTGGTCTTGGGAGGCAGCGTTTGTTTGGGAGGCAGCGCTTGTCTGCGAGAACTTCCCTCCAGTTCATTATAAAACTCCACTTTCCCAGGTCCAAGGTCCCAACCTGCCTGGAGCTCAGCTGACTGAGTGGGGGGGAGAAGACTGTCCTTGGATTGTTCTCATCACGAAATAATTTCCAGCCAGCTACGCGGGAGCCTCAGAACCAGCGAAGTGTTGTCTGGAGAAATCTTGCCCAGATATAACATTGAGACAACATTTAAAACCTCATTTAAGTGAACACAAAGAGAGGGCTCCTGGGTAAAAGAGACTTAATTAATCTCGTTTCTGTGTAGATACTTTTAATTAAATGTAACTCCTCGTTCCTTCCAAGTAGATTGGTAGGGCTGGACACTCTTGCTACTTGGTGCAGCTGAGTTGAGGGAGGCCAGTAGGTGGGCTCTGGTAACCAGAGGCGCTGGGAAGCTTGCTGCTGGCCCAGGCTGGCAACTAGGTTGGAAACCTCTTCTATCCCTCCACCTCCCAAGCCAAACATGCTCAATTTGGCCTCCCCTGTTATCTCGGGGTTCCTCCTCTCTAACCCCATGACCTCAACTCTAGTTCAGAGCCTTGACATTCCTCTCCCAGAAGGTGGCAATGGTCTCCTAATTGTTCTCTCTGTCCAGTCTTGACCCTTTTCCACCCATTCTTGGTCACTCAACCCAGTGACTCCTCTTAAAACCCTGCTTTCATTGTAATGTTAATCCCTTGGGCAATAACTCAAATAACTCCCAGAGTTTTGATTCAATGCAAGCTGCTCCTAGCATGACCAACTATGGTATCTTAGAATACTGGGCAGGCTTAGGAGTGGCCATCATAGTGCCCGGAGAAGGAAATGAGCTGAGGGGGGACCCAAGAAGAAGTCTTCTGGGGAGAACCTAACCAAAGTCAGGTGATTTTGAAGAGTCCAGGCCTCATGGGAAAATTTAGCTCTGAAGCCATGGAAACTGAATAGAAGAGGGAAAGCGATCCAATTGCAGGTGAAACCTAGAGAGATTCAATGAGCCCAGGCAAAGCTAAGCATAGGGCATTTCTATAGGTAATCTGATATGAACAGTAATGGAGTTACATCATGCTATTACAAAGATTGTTTGCTCACCAGCACCAATGTTTCTCTTAATTCTAGCAAACAATTAAACCACATTTCCTACCCTTCCCCAGTCCCCTTACAGATAAATGAGTGCATTTCACTGAGTTACTGCCAATGAATTGTGAAAGGAAGAGAAGCTTGCTGTTTCCAGGCCTAGTCCACAAAATCTAAGAGATTTGCTTAACACCTGACTGAATGAAGTGAATCCAGGGAAGACGCTAAGGCTATAGTGATTGGTAAAGATTAGACCAATGAATCTTGAATCCCTGAGTGATCATGGGAGTAGACTCTTTTCCAGCTCCACCACCATATTGGACTGTGGCCCAACTGAGAAATAAACACCTATTGCTCACACCATTGAGATTTGAGCATTATTTGACATAGTATTTAGCCTGTCTTGACTAATACAATAGGTATCTTGCCATGAGGAGCACCTAGGGGGAAAAAAGGAGCAGGAAGTTGCATTACAAAGTTAAAGCGACCTTTACTGGTATCATGAACCTTCTTTCCTATTCCTCTACAGTAACCCCAAGAAGACCCTCAATGGCCAGGAGGAAAAAACTGACCAGTCCCTGCCTGAGGAGAAGGGTTAGAATACTGCCTTGTCAGATTCTGCTGTGATATGCTACAAACTACAGGTTTACAAGAAGCACTTACACTTCTCTTTCACAGGTCTATTTTTTTAACTAGGGTGGTAACTCTGCTTCAGGCCAAGGGCTGTGTTCAGGTCTGCTCCAAGAGTCTCTTATTCTGGGCTCAGCAGCCTCTTGGCAGATTGCAGAAGCACCACCTAGCCAGACCATGCAATCAGCTCACGCGCTCCTCATGGCACATCCGCTAATGCTCATTAATCAAAGCAAGTCATAAGCTCGGAGTCAATAGGGTGGAGAGAAAGGTTTACTTTACACACTGCCACGGTACAGTGAGGCAGGGGAGAAGTATGGACACATCATAGACTATTCCTCCGGCACTGTCTCACAAGCCCCTCAGCCTGCCTCAGAGCCAGATCCCTGTAGCACTGTGTTCAGCAAGAGAAGGAGATGCAGCTGAGAGCGACAGGAACGGGCCAGGCTGCTTAGGGTTAACAGGAAGGGAAATTGGTGTCAAAAACCTTAGTTTCTTGTCCTGCTGCTTAAGTGACCACTGGCCATGAGCAAGTCACTTCTCTGTAGGCCTCAATTGAATTATCTGGGACAGAGAGAGGTGGCTAGAGCGGTCTTCTCAGGTTCATACCTCTGAAGACACTGAAAATTCTGTGGTCCTGAACCATGATCTATGGGACACTCTAGTCCCCAGGCTAAACAGACCAGTGGTGTTTGCTCTGCCCTCGCACAGCAGTCTGGGAGAAGATGGTTTCTGAGTCCTCCTCCCTAGGGGACAGTGAGGAGAGAAGTCTCGAGTATATTTTCCTGTGCACTTCTAAAAGCCCTCAGATCAGGCTGCTCGGGGCCTGATAATTTTTCCATTAAGAGGAAATAATTTTCTGGGTCTGTTTTGGTTGTATTTATCTGCAGTTGACAGCATCAGCCACCGCAGCCTTGACACACTCCGGGCCCCCAGACCAGGCTTGTGCTGATGGGGGAGCGGAAGGGGCAAGGGCCTTGACCTCTCTTGGGCAGATGAAGGGACAGGACCGCCACAACATGACCGTGTGTCTGTCACCAGCACGGCCCGGGTGTGACCTCAGGTACCTCCCACTCCATTTTCTAGCAGAAGAAAGGAAGGTACAGAGCAACCCCCCATTTGGACCCCACCCCCACCGCTGAGCTATCTCCGCCCTAGCCCCCCCCCCTCCTGCCTATCGCTGCTTCTAAGCCAGCTTGACAATAACCATTCATCACGAAAAAGAAAACAAAGTGCGGAGAAACAAAAACCAATCTGAGGCCGCAAATTGACGTCAAACTTTGAAAAATGGACTGCGGAAGGCCGTGCTGTGAGCTCTTTCTGCGCCTGGAATCCAAGGGGCGGAGCGCGGCCCCAAGCTCAGCTGGCAGGTGACTACAGTTCAGGGAGCGGGCTGGGGCCTTCAGAGGTGACATTGGGTGGAAGAGGGTGGACGTCTCCTCCGGGAATCACCGCACAGGATGGCCACCACCTGTCCCCGGAGTGCGCCCAGCCTGGGTTCCCAGGGGGCGCGGGTGCAGAGTGTGACTGGATCAGATCTGCCTTCAGGAGCAACGAGGAAGGGAGAGATGACATTTTTGGCACTTCACACTGGCCCTTGTGTGTTTGAAGGACTTTCTCGAGTTCAAAGTACTTTCAGCGGTGAGACCCCGCGGAATGGCCGGGGATACCAGCAGAGGCTGGTCCTGGACGCCGCTGGGGAGTGGGAGGTGCAGGTGTTCCCAGGCTCAACATAGCCTTGGAACTTGTCAGAGAATGGCTGGACTTGTCTTGATCTTTCTGCCCCAAAGCACAGACTCTTCCTGCTTTGCAGGATATTGGAAGTGGAGGGAGCCTGAGCCGTGATCTCAGGAACGCCGACGCCTGTTTTGGGAAGGGGGCATCTCAAGACCAGAGAGGAGAGCCAATTAGCCCAGGTGCCATGGTGATCCCCCAAACAGGTGAAAGATCTGGTCCCCTAAGCCCTAGTGAAGATCTGGAGTCCTAAAATGGGTTCCGGGGAGGGGGTGGGGCACTGGTGTTGGGCTATGCCTGCGGACACCTGGTCTTCCCTTAAGCCTGAGGCAGCCTCGGGAAAACAGCCGTCAGGGAGCAGTAACATTGATCGCAGCCACTAATGAATGAAGAGGGTGGGTCTGTCTCCCTGGGAAACCATGTTCTTCCTGCCCTTTTCTTCCTCTTGGAATCACATACCGGGTCACCCAGTACCTTTGGCCTGCTCCAAGAGGCTCAGGACTCCTGAAGGCCTCGCCCAGCAAGTACCACCTTATTTTGTCATGGAGCACCAGCTTCTGAGAGCCTCCTCCTCACCCTCACTGCCCACCCCAGACTGCCCCTCGCTGTGATCCCTGTCTCTGGTGTCTGCACTCTGTAAGAAGATCCAGCTAATCTGCCAGGCTTAGCTGAGGCAGACAGCCTGGGTTCCAATCCCGCTTCCACCCCGTATTAGCCTTGTATCCCTGGGCAAGTTAATTAACCTCTCTTAGCTTCAGTTTTCTTATCTAAGAAATGAGGATAATAATACTTACTTCAGAGGGTTATTGGGAATTTTAAATGAATTTATGTAAAGAACTGAGCTTAATGCCTGAAGCATAATAAACATTCAATAAATGTTAGTTATTTTTAGCACCTCAACCTGCTCATGCTCCCATCTTGGTGGGGGCTAATGACTCACTCCACAGTTAAAATAGATATGGTTTCATAGAGAGCTGACAGAGAGGCCTTGACCAGCAGGTGTGGAGGTGTTAACTCTGAATCACTCATTCCTCTGAGGTAGCACCCCTACTGGGGTGAAGTCTTCCATCTTACCCCCCTCCAAGCATCATAGGCTGCAGATCTGGAGCATGAGTTTGATCTGTTGGCCAAGAGCCTAACTTGAGCTGGAGCTCCTGGCTGCCAGTTGAAGTGGGGAACAGGCACACTGGGAATGCTAGTTGGGTGGTAAAGGGGACACAGGTTGGTGGTGGCGGTGGGGCAAGTGGTCTGGCTTCCATTTTGGCCAGTTGGGGGAACCAGGCTTCCAGGATGTCTGGCTCCACCCTAAGGTGTTTATTTCATTTCTCTGAATGTCTTTTTCCTCCTGGGAACAATACTGAAAGAAGAGATGTTGTTAAAAAGCATATTATAAGTGGTAGACAACACTATTGTTTGGATGGCTTTTGCTTGAGACCAAAAACTTTAACTTTGGTAAATCTAAACTTGAATTCTCAGGAACTCTGTGGTCTTTTCTGGCCAGAGCTGTTGCTTTTGGGAGCTGCAATTCCAAGGAGACACTCAGGTGTGTATGGAGGGTTGGGGACAGGTGGCCCAGGAAACCGGAATCTCACAGGGTCCCAGGGTGTGGGCCACAGGGCTTTCAGGGTTCCTGGGAGTGAAGGGGGTGTCTGGGCTCAGTGCTTGGATGCTGCTGTTCCATCCCCCAGGGTAGGCGGGTTTCACCCCTGGATATCTGCTGTCTTCTCTCTCCATTCAGTTTACTCATGGTTTCTACCCATGGTTTTGTGATTTTGGTTTATTCAAGCCCATGCTCTCCCCACTGTCTCTGCTCAAATCTTCTGTGTACCACCCACTGGCAGCCAATATCAATTTTCCTCTGAATGTCTTTTGCTCACACCCTAGGAAATCCTGATCTTGTTCATCCCCAGACTGTGGATTACCAGCCTCCCTATAGCTCCTTTTCCCTTCGGTCACTTGTCCTTCCCTTAGCCAAGTCAGCTGGCACTGGAAGAGAGGGACCATGTGGTATGTAGGTGGTGGGGGTTTGGGTGGAGCAGATCCCCTGGAGAGAGCTCAGGAAATGACCGGCATTCCCAGGACAGGCAATCTAAGCCACACTATCCAGCAAATTTCCAGTTTCCTCAGCTGGAAAGCAGATGATTAGCAGATTAGGTGGAACCAGAGCATGAAAGAACCCCTATCCCTTCCTCTGCACCTCCAGAGCCTTTATCCTCTCTCACCTGGGCTCATCCCAAAGTTCCCCAGTGGGACTCTGGCCTGCAACTTTGCCCCTCCCCCTACTGGAGCAGATCTGTTTTCCACAGAATTGGCAGAGTGAGCTTTATACATTGTAAATTTGAAGAGCTGCAGGTGAAGCGTGCTGACCAGGTGAAAGCATGATAACCTAAAGTCAAGTATTGGCCAGGATGGAATGAAACTGGCATCTTTTATTTTACTGATGGAACTCTTGCTACAGTTTCAGGAGATATTAAATTAGCAACCTTAAAGTTGAAAATACCATCACAAAAGTACAATCCCACTTTTGGCAATCTCTCCCGTGGCAATAAAAGTAGACTATGTCATACTGCATGCGTAGGACTAGTTATTGTAGCCTTATTGTAAATTTACATAATTGTAAATAACTTAGGTATCCAAGACTAAATGCTTGACTACATTTAACTACATCAGGACTTTGGAGAATTATACAGACACTTAAAAAAATGAATTAGTTCTATGTAATTACTAGGAAGTAAATCATTGTATGAAGAAGGGAGTTACTTAATAAAAGGGTATTGTGATATTATGATTTAGAGGAAGAAATAGATATCATTTAGATTGTTATCATGTGACCAAAAGGCACCCGAGGACCCCCCCAAACTTGCATGTTCTAAAGGGACCCAATCATCTGTGCACACAAAAGCAAAGGAGACTCTTAGTGTGAAAGAACTTTAATAGAATTGGTGTGCACAAAAAAGAAAAGGTATTTTCTCAATAAATCATCCAAAATCACCCATCTCCTAGAGGGTAATTGGCCATCTAAACAGGGTTGTCCCAAAGTGTGCAGCTGAGGCCTGGAAGCTTAAGACACCTTTTGGCAGGTCCCATAGAAAAGCAAAAGGAGGTACCACATCAAGATAAGGATCATTGTCAGCCTCACCACATGTCACCCATCCACTTGTGTCTCCCATGTGTTTCTATATATCTTTCTTCCATGTCTCTTTTCTCGTCTTCTTCCCAGCAGTACCGTGGTGCAAGTTGGGTTGTAGAATCAAGAACTCTTCCTTCTTTATTATTCCACCTGTCTTTTGTGGTATGTAGCTTTGCCTGATTGCCCAGCTCCACCCTAGTTAAGTGTGACCAAGTTAAGTGACCTAGTTAAGTGTGACCCTAACAAGATGACCAAAATATGTTTCTCATACATATTTGATTTGTATGAACAGTTCCTGGCTCAGCTTCCAAAAGGTCTGGAATGTCCTCCTAAGTGTTGAAAGGGTTAAGGTGTCTCTTGTTATGTTCATGAAGTTAACTTTGCAGATATCTCCTGGGGATGGGGGTTGAGTTGCCTCTTGTTTAGTGGGGTGGAATTTCCAGTTCTAGCCCTTTTCATTGCTCGCCACTCCAGGGAATAGAAAGGGGCAGGAAGTGGAATTCAATTGCAAGTGGGTCAATCATGCCTCTGTCATGAAACCTCCATGAAAGCCCAGATCTGCTTCAGGGAGCTTCGTGTCTGGTGAATGCAGGAGATCTAGGAGAAGTGGTTCCTGGAGAGTGCAGGGACACCTGGTGCCTTTGTCCCATATTTCACTCTGTATGTCTCTTCCATCCAACTGATTTGCACCCTTTTCATACCCTTTACCACTTTTTTTTTTGAGACTAGGTCTTGCTATGTTGCCTGGGGTAGTCCCGATCCCACGGAATCAAGCAATTCCCAGCCTCAGCCTCCCAGGTAACTGGGATTACAAGCCCACCACTGGCTGCTTTTTCAAGATCAGGTCTCGCTATGTTGCCTGGGGTAGTCGTGAACCCATGAGCTCAAGCAATCCCAGGCCTCTTGCCTCCCAGCGATTGGATTACAGGCGCACACCAACACACCCAGCTTGATTCATACCCTTTAATATAGGTAATAATAACTTGGAGATCTTGTGCGTAAATGGGCATCCTGAGTTCTATGTGCTCTTCGAGCACAATGAATCGAACTCCAGGAGGGTGTCCTGGGTCTCTGATTTATAGCCAATCAGAAGCGAGGCATGCAAGAAGCACCTGAAGTCTGAGCCCTGGGACACACCTAGGGCTAGTGACAGTGCCTGCAGTGGAGGGTGGTTTTGGGAGACAGAGTCCTTAGCTTGTGAGCTCTGACACCTCCAGAAGGCAGTGTCAGAATGGCATTGGAGACTCAGTCGCTTGGCATTTGGGGGGATTCTATCATGCAAAGCCGGTGCATCCCCACTGTAAATGGCTGCAAGACACCACACTGTAGGCCTCTAGCTTTAAAATAACATTAAGTGCGAAAAAAAGGCGTATTGTATGTGCTTGTTCATGATTGCTAGAGGAACTTGAAGAGCTGTGCTTCCCTCTCCCTCCCCCCAGCCTGGCCATGCTGTATCGCTGCCTTCCCCAGAGCTGCAGTGCTGAGCACTGGCTTGCTAGTCTTTAGATTCCCGGCACCAAGTGCCATTCTGGACAGATATAATAGGTGCTCAGTAAACCTGATTGATTGGGAAGGTAAATAAATAAACAGCAGGCACCTACAGACAGTTACTGAATTTGAACCTCCTCATCCCGTTGCTGAGCATGTTCTCTGAGGGCTTGGGGAGTGGGGCTGTTTCTAGGGTTCCCAGGTGCCTTTACATCCAGGAAATGCAAATAAACCCAAACACGTGGTTGAATAGGCAGGTGTGGGGTGAGTTGTCTGTGCTCTAGGCCCACCTGCCTCTCCTCCAGGCTCTTCAGCCCCTCCTCAATCTTCCTGAACCCACTCAGTCTAAGTGGGTAATGGCACGGGAAGGTAGGAGACCCAGGGAGGTCCCAGCATGCCATTTCACTGGGGGCAGCTTCATTATGCTAATTTCTCTTAGAAGCAAGTGTGCGTTTGAATGAATGGGGCCCATGGATGTGGGCATGGCGGCATGCTTGGGCTCATTGGCAATTAGTGATAAAGCCTCGCATTTGGGTGGAGCTTTTTTCTTTTTGAGACTAGGTCTAGCTGTGGGGGATCAGCTGTCCTGATCCCGTGGACTCAAGCAATCCCCAGCCTCAGCCTCCCAGGTAGCTGGGATTACAGGTGCCCATCACCGCGCCTGGCTGCTTTTTTGAGAACCAGGTCTTGCTATTATATTGACTGGGGTAGTCTTGAATCCACAAACTCAAGCGATCCCTGTCCTCTTGCCTCCCAGCACTTGGATTATAGGTGTACACCCCACCATGCCCCGCTTTACAGTTGGAGCTTTACAGTTTATAAAGCGCTTGGTGTCTGTTATCATTCTGAGTCCCCGTGAACTCAGTAACTTATGCAGCGTGAGATAGAAGACAAGAGGCACAGGGAGTGAAGTGACTTATTCAATGTAGGATAAGTGAGTTGGTCAGGCATTTTCTTCCATTAGTGTGTGTGGCCAGCACCTGTGGTATTGTACCTTTCCCATGATCATGTATGCACCTGGGCCCTGTGGGTGTGAGTGGGCACACCTGGGGCTAGGAGGAGGCAATTAAAGTGTGGCCTCACATGAGGGGAAGTGGATGGAAGGCAGGAAGAAGAGGTTGTTACTTTATCATTAAAAATCCAAAAGAAAAAGTCCAAAAGCTTCCGACATTCTTTTGTCTGCAAAGCCATGGTGAACCTACGGGGATTAGGTTGGCTACCCAACACCCATGATTAACCTTTGAGGACACCCCCCCAGATACAGGTCAAGAGAGTCAGAACTGCTTTTGTTGCTGGATGCTGAGGATGGGCCACTTCCACGGACTCTCACACTCCCTCCCAGCATTGTCATCCATGACCGAGAGGAGAGGGCAGAGCAGCATTCCCAGCCTCCTGGGACCTCATCTCTCCTCTGCACCGGCCTGCTTCCCAGCCGCCCACCTAGTTGCCAGCTGGTCACTCATCAGGCAGTAGCTGGATAACGCCACAAGGTAAGAGAAACATGCTTGGTCTTTGGTTCCGGACATGGAGTTCTTCGGAACTGCCTGTGTAATGAGAGCATCTAGGCAGCTTCAGGTGGGGGCTGCCCACCAGAAAGACCAGGGGCTGGCACTGAAAGCCTTACTCGCCAACCTGGGGAGGGAACTGTGGCTGGAGCTGGAGTTTGCAACGAGGAAGCCTCAGCAAACATCTCTAGGCGCAAGGTTTAGGAAAGCCCAGCTGGGTGAACAGCTCCAAGTACCCGGGGGAGGGGGGTGTCCAAACTCTGTGGGGCCAGAAGCTTCTCTGCTCAGGGCACCTGCAGGTCCCCTCCATGGGCTTGTGCCACCTCCATGGGCTTATGCTTCCAGCTGTTCATTATTTATTGCTCCTTTGTCTTCAACTGGCAAATGAATTTTCCTGACATTTGTGAGTCTTGATGGCCAATGACCCAACCAGAGGTGGGATGGGAAGTCCCCAACTTGCAGGGAGCTGGTAGTGAGGTGGCAGTTTGGGCTGGGTGGGGTAGAATCTCCAGCCGGTGTCTGGAGAGTCAAATTGGTTGCTTTGAGCAAAACATCCACATGCTGGTGTCAGAAATGTGGGTAGAGAAGCGTTCTTTTGAAAACTTGGTCACCTTGGGGGACACAGCTATTTGTAAGAGCATCACACTGGACACGAGTGCCCCCCAGCCAGGCTGACTCAGATGTTGCTTCACTCTTTCAACTGTGGGCTTTGCAACCCACAAACGGGATCTGTCAGAGAGGATTGGTTGTTTGCTGCCCAGAATAGGGCAGGTGTGTGATAAGCTCTGTCCCACGTGGTGGCCCACCACTAAGCCCTCCTTACAACCACAGTGATGATCATTCTAGATGATGCAATCAGGGGGGGCCTCCCAGAAGAGGAACCCCTCTAATGCATCCTGCTGGACCTGATGGAAGCTCCAGGAGGGGTCTGTGGGAGTTCGTTCTTGTATGCAGAGTGGACCGCCTCTGACCAGGAGCATTTGAGAACAGGAACAGCCTTGAGGAAGAGGGCTGGGCTCTCTGACAGGGAGTAGGGAGGAGAGTGGGGGTGGAATCAGCCGGTGCGGTGACACAGGCTACAAGTGTGGGACTCCACTCTGTGACTGAGGTCAAGGCAGTGGTGGGCTTTGGCCAGAGGCTGCTCCCTTCCAGGCTGGGGAAGGGAGCCCACTGAACATGGACCACCTCCCATGTGCTCTTCCCTCTCTCCTACTCGGTTCTTTCAGCATCTGTGTTACTAATGGTGACGGTCTTCGCTGGTGTTTCCCCTAAATTCACATGTTGCGTCCGAGCTCCCAAGGAGAGGGTGTTTGGAGGTAGGGTCCCTAGGGAGACAGGCTTATCTAGGGTGGAGCCCCCATAAATGGAACTAGTGTCCTCATAAAAGGGGCTCAGGACCACTCTCTTGCCACTTCTACCATGACAGTCACAGTGATGACTACAGACCAGGAACTGGGCTCTCACCAGACAGACCTTGGATTTCCAGCCTTAGAATGGCGAGGAACAAATTTCTATTGTCTATAGCTACCCATCGCTAAGATTTTGTCATAGTAGCCTGGACAGATGGCTGTCATTTCCTCTTACAGTTGTATCATCTTAGACTAGTCCTTTAGCTTCCCTGAGCCTCTTACTCTGCTTAGGTGAAATGTGGATAATGGAAATGAAGCATATGACCAGGTGAAGCAGGATAACCTGAAATATGCCGAAGCACAGTCACCTAAGAGAAACAACCCAGGGGTCTAGATAAACAACCCATAACTGACTGACTCAGGTAACTGGTCTGCAGACCAATTTCTCCTTGAATCTTGCTCATTCTATCTGTGCCAGGTCAAGCCTTGTACTACCACCAATGATAGCCCACCTGGAACACCAGCACATGTAAAGTATATAAAAACCCATGCCTTCCCAGTAGGGTACTTAGCCTTTGCGGTATGAATCCACTGAGTCAGTGCTGGTACTAATAAACCTGCTTCTTGCAGCTCTGGTGTCCTTCTTCCCTGATTGGCTTGGCCAGGTAGGGTCCTGATTGCCTGTTTTCAGTAGCAGCACCACACTCTCAGGCTGTGTGCAAGAAGAGGAGTGATACCCGGGGCTTTTGTGACTGATGTGAGTGTGATTCCTCTCCCCTCATTCTCCATGCAAAGCAGGAGTGCACTGTGTGAAAATTCATATTTCTTTCCCTTAAATTTATGCACAATATAGATACATAGATCCAATACTAGCATAGACACATTGGATATTGAACACAAGTAGGTATATTATATAGGTAAAATACTAAATATATATGTATGTAAATGTATGTAAATACTAAATATATACACAGACCACCCTTCTGCGAAAGTCTGCATGCAGTGGCAGGGATCCAGGTGTGTGTGGTGCACAGGTGGCTTTTTACTCCTTGCCTGGATGGTAAAGTGAACGCTTCCCTCTGTGAAGCCACCCCTGACCCTAGGTACAATCAGTGGTTTTTCCCATGTCTCCATCTGACAAGCTGGAGTACCATCCTGAAAGTATCAGCATTCATTTTTTTGTTTGCATCCCTGATACAAACAGGGATCTTGCATCTTCTCTCTTATGTCAGTCCAGTTAGTGAGTGGCACGTGAGAAATGTCCTAGAAATTTTGAGCTGAGTGAAGGTCTGCTTGCCACTGATATCTCCCTATATTATCCCCATGGGGGGCTGCTTCCTGGATGCCTGTGGGACCCCTGCCCACCCACACCTCCTCAGAACCTCTCCTGCATCTCACATCTTTGCGTGTGAGTCACCCAATCCTGGCACCCCCATCTCTGCTCAGTGATCACAGCTGGGACCTGTATCCTGCCACCCTAAGCCCCTCCTGCATGTCACACCATCAAAAGAAGCAGTGAGAATGTAACCTGAGCTCCAGGAATTCCTGAGGGATGGGACTTGGATGGATGGGAATGACATGAGTGGATTAATGCTGGTCCCAGGAGGGTGGGGGAAGATCAGGAGCCCAAGCATAGGAGGAAGACAGGAGGCAGTGTCTGGGAGAGCAGAACTGAGGTGGGAAGAGCCTTGGATTCATCCTGTCTCCCCAGACCCAGTGGGGACGGAGCTGCCTTACTGAGCCCCACATCAGGGCTTGGCAAACCCCATTCCAGACCCTCACAGACCCCAGGGCGGGCACCATCACCAGGCCGCAGAGCTGGCAGAGGCAGGGTGTGACTGACCCTTTGAGGGGCACTGATCACTGAGGCAAAGCGGAGGCAGAAAACTCTCCAGGATGGGTGTCCAAAGCGACTGGATTTAGGATGGGGGCGGCACTAAGCCTGGGGCACAGTCTCACTGCTGCATAGACAACTACCTGCTACTTTCTCCAGATCAGCCCACTCAGCTCACTTTGCAGCCTTTGAAATTAAAACACGCCATTTCATTGGAGTGGCATTGCCTTGTAACATCCTACAAGTTTCAGGTATCCATGCTTTATGAGCTTATAACCCCCATTCTTCTGATCAGTGACCCCACTGTGTGCTGCCTGAGAACACAGATCAAGAGATGCCCAGCCCTGTCTGTCCAGCATGATCTGCCCTCTCATCGCCACTTCTACCCCTGCCCTGAACCTCCTACAGAGACTTTCTCTTGAACAACTTGAGTCAGGTACCTTGGGCTCTTCTCCCTCCCTGAGGCCTCAGCTTCTGAGTCTGTCCTGGCTGAATCCAGTTTGCACAAGAATCCAGCTGAGTCAGTTTTGAAAGATCCCCCTATTCTATATCAATCATCCAGGTTTCTCATCAAGCCCCCCATATCTCCTGGATGTTTTCTATCCACTGATGCTGCCCTCTGTTCCTTGGCATTGTCAGTGCCCACTGGTCCTGCCAAGGGGTGCTGCTCTCCCCTGTAGCACTTGTCCTGAACCTGCCTCTTGCCGCTGGGACACTGGGGTGGCCTCAGGCTGCCCTCACTTGCATGCTGCCTTGCACCTCGAGCCTGGCAGAGACAGAGACCTGCACAGACGAGTGAGTCCCTCTCACACTGTCTGGTCTGCCCCGCCTGTCTGTCTCGGGTCTGATGGTGAAATCGGGTGAAAAGAAAAAAAAACTTTTTGCTTGAACTTAACACCTATGCCTGCTCCTTCCTAGGAAGCAGGATCCAAACAGTTCATTAGCATTTTCACTGTTCACCTGCTATTGGTATACAGAAATCAGCTACCAGCTTCTCTCAACTCTTCTTAACTGTTCACCTACTATTGGTATGCAATCATCAGCTATTAGCTTCTCTCAGCTCTCTTCCCCTCTCTCAGGTCTAAAAAAGAACTTAGAAACACAGTTTAAACTTTAGCCTAGTTTGCCTCAATTTACCCTCTTCTAAACTTCCGTGGGTTCTTTCCACCATCCCCAGCCTTCTCACCAAAAATCCCAAGCCAAAGCAAGATTCTCAGAGTGCAGACTAATTTATTGCTAACAAAGTGATTTCCTAATTACTACAAAAGAAACATGTAAGTAAAACTCCGATTACTTTAACATTGTCCAAAACTTTCCCCAGATTGCCTAAAAATCCTCATTCTCTCAGTCCTGATCATCTCACCAACATCAGTCAGAGTTCGCCTCCAGATGCTTGAAGACATCTTCCTTTGGCGTGCTCCTTCTCTTCTATGACGTCTTCTCCTTGTCATCCTCCTCCAGGTAGTAGAAGAAACTCCATAGTACTGGAACCAGCAAAGTTCACTTTCTTTTCAGGCTTGCCTTTTACAAGGCCTCTCCCAGACACAAGTTAAACTCAGCAAAACAAACTCCAACACAGAGTTCAAATCTCCAAACTCCTTAACTTCCTTTAACAGACACACTTCTAGCCTGGGTCAGCCAAAGGCTGCAGGACTCAGGCCTTGGCCACATGGTCAAGCTCACATGGCTCACATCTTCATCCTGCAAAGTCCCTGATCATCCCACAAAATGGCTACTCTGAATCCCAAATCCATATTCCCTAACCATCCCACAAATTGGCTGCTCTGAATCCCAAATCCAAATTTCAATCGAATCAAAATCCCTTTCTTTGTTTCAAACCTCTTTATATATCCTTATTTCCCGCCAAGAGAACTCCTGAAGTAGGAAGCCCCATCAGGTCTGTATGTTAATTCAAATCCTACCCAGCTCTTAGTAACATTAACAATTCTAAAGCAAGACACAATGGCACCCAGGGGGGTAGGTGCCCCTTATCAATGGCACAGAGGGTGAGAGTGGCTGCTGGAAGCAGGGTGGAGCCCAGGACCTCAGCCCCCAGAAACCAGCAGGAGAGGGCGA
Source organism: Uropsilus gracilis (assembly GCA_004024945.1). Classification (NCBI taxonomy): domain Eukaryota; kingdom Metazoa; phylum Chordata; class Mammalia; order Eulipotyphla; family Talpidae; genus Uropsilus; species Uropsilus gracilis. Next base: position 114,828 of record PVHY01002309.1, on the reverse strand, counting down.
GAATGGGCAGCCCAGGAAGGTGTCTCCCTGGTAACGAGAACAGACGATTTCCCGGCAAGTCTGGATTTCACCAGCGCCCATGCCAGTGCACAGGGGATGTTGTGTGCCTCATTTACTTTCGGGATTAGGGTCTGATGTTGGGTCCCATTGAGGCAAAAAGAAAAGCTCCTTGTAGATTTGACACAGAGTAAGATAAGCACCGATAGGTTTCTGCTGGCTGGAGACCCCTGACCAAATCTGATAACAGAGGAAAACATCTGCTGACCAAGGCAAAAGGCAGGAAGAAAAAGAAACAGCTGGAAGTGAAGCAACAGACTTTGGTTGTACCTGATGCAGCAGGAAACCAGAAACCCACCTAGAAGGAATATGTAAAGTAGTCCAAAAATACGACCTCACAGCCATCTTGAGCGCCTCCTGGCGGGGGCTATGCTCCAACTTTCTTGTCTGTCTGTGTGTCCATCTGTCCGTCCATCTTCACTGGTCTGAAGCTCAGGCCCTAGGACTCTTTCAGGAAGGTTTCAGGCCTCGACATGCCTCACAGTCCTGCCCAGCTGACAGCTGGCCTCTCCTTGGGCAGCCCACAGAGCAGGTGATGATGAGAGTCTAGTCTCTGGTCCTTGCTGCACCGCCGGCTGCCACTCCAGGCCTGCACACCATCTGCAGGTGCCTGGTCCCCTTGCGGTCCCTCCAGAGCTGGGAACAGGAAGCAAATTGTGCTGAGGTTCTGCAGATACACCAAGTGTTCGCTGGCACCCTGGCACCCCCAAACTTGCCTGCTCTAAGGGGTTTCCAAGAAAACAAGGGTGAAGTTATCTTCCTATAACTTCTGCGGGTCAAGAAATGGCTGCCACCTGCTCACAGAGGGAGAGAAAATAAAACACAAATTAACATCTCAATAAATCATCCTGCCACCTCTCTCCCTTGGGGGAAGCTTACTTGGGAGGTGGGGAGGGCCCTGGCTGGTAGCTGGCCTGGAGTGGGGTGGAGAGTTTTAATTAAAGGCGGTGCACTGGCTATATTTTCCCTCGCACTGTCCTGAAACACCACTGCTAAGGCCTCCCTGAAGGGGCTTGGACTGTTCTGCCTTCCCTTGAGAGCGTGGCCTTAACAAGGCAGTGTATTTGTTTATTGAATTTGAAATGGGGAAGGGCGAAAACTAATAAAACTGTTGAAAATACCTCCTGGGGCTGAGCAAAGTTGTCCTTCCAGTTGCTTGCCTTGGGATCTGGGTGTAGGTGGGGCACTTCCCACAGGGGGGTGTGTCTCTGGTGGCTGCTTTGCCTGGTCTTTTTCTGGGGTGGGGTGTGTGTGTGCTGGCTGGACTGTGCTGGGTGCTTAGGAGCCAGAGGGAGTGTCTGTGCCCACCCATCTAGAACACTCTAAGGTAATGAATGAGGCATTACAATACCAGCCCCCGAGGGCCCCAGGCTCAGATCACATCTCCATTAATACACTCCTGGAGTTCATTGTGATTGGCATCGCTACAATAAACAGTAAATGAGTGAATAATAATTGGCCATCTATTTGAAAGTGTTACTGAGGTTGCCATGGCAATCACACCTTTTATTAAGCTTTATTAAGCTGCAGCTGCGGGGAGTGAGGTGGTGGGAGCCTGGCCTCTCTGGGCACCCCATGGAGGGCCTGAGCTACACAGTAACTTCTCCCAGAAGCTCTTTGAGATACAGGGGCCAGATCTGGGATCACTTCCTTTTTTTTTTTTTTTTTTTTTTTTTTGACCATTTACTTCTCCGGCAACATAGGAGGAATTGTTTTATTCCCAACTAGAAATGGACAAGCTTCCCTTCCAACTTCCCTAAATACTCAAGAATCGGAATGGGGGAATAATGTTTTATTTTTGCCCGGAACAACACCCCCACATACCCTCCCCCCACAAAAATGGCAAAAAGTAAAATTAGAAAAATTCTGGAAAATAAAATTACTTCGGGGGCAAAAGCTATATTCATTTTATTTTAGAATGATGACTAAAATCTTTCAGATAAGGTGTTATTATCCTGTCTTTATTGTTCCTCTCTCTCCCCACCCTCCACCAATGAATTCTAAAGCTCTCTATGCAAGGAAAAGATTTTAATGTGAAACTACCTAGAATATCAGATCATTGTAATTCCCGTCCACTAGGAACAAGCCGCAAGGTATCATTCTCACATGCAACAGTGTAAGATACATTTCTGCTTCCAGGAGCTATACCTTTTCAAACACACCTTGGGGGCAGGGGAGAGAAGGGGGAAAAGAGGGAGAGAAAAGGGGAGGGAGAGGAGAGAGCAGGGGGCCTAGTAGAGAGGAGGTGGGAGGAAGGAGGAGAGATTCCAGAACTTCTTTCTCTGCTGTGGGCATCCTCTTGCCGAATTCTGTTCTCTGTTTCTGTTCTCTGTGTCTGTCCCTTTGTTCGGGCGCAAACAATTGAAAGTGAAGGAGCGTGAAGAGATCCAGGAACATCCCTTCATTTCTGTGGATTTTGAAACCAGTAGCTTATTGACACCCCTGCTCAGGACTGTCTACCTTCAGCTGTAGGAGTCACAAATGTTCATCATCAAGTCAGGGTCAGTAACTTAGGGCTGTTTCCTCCCCCTACAAAGGGTTTATGCTCTTGGTAGTTTATTTCAAAATACTTCAGTACAGATTTGTGTGTGAGAACCACCACCTTTAGCGAATAAAAATACAGAACAGAGTTAAATATGAATTTCCAAAAAATACCAAATAATTTTGGACTGTGCAAATATTTTTATCATGTGTAGTAGTTTCTTTGGCACCCCTGACTGTGAGGTAGCCTTTCGATTCAAATTTTAGGAGGTGACTGGTTAACATGGAAGGAATCCTATGCAGGGATAGAAATTTCAAGGCTGGTTTGTTAACATTTGAAAGACTCCAAGCAGAAACACTTGGTGGATAGCTTTTGCAAGTTTCTGAGATTTTTTTTTATCACCTATCAACACCAAAGGCTTTACTGAATAGCATAATGACCTTAGAAATGGTTTCATTTGGTGCAACAAGTGGAAGTGAAGATGTGTGCTCCCGCTGCTGGAATCAGGTCAGAGCGCCCCCTACCCTTCATGGGAAAAGTATTGACCTTACTCAGTAGAAACACGCTTTCTTTGGGATAGTGACCTAAGATTTAGAACCAAAAATTTATTTTCTTCTCTCAGGGGAGTATGTCAAAGCCTGTCTCCTAACTTACCGCTGGAATATGTCACATCTTCATTTAGTGGATTGTCTCATGGTCAGGAGGGAGGGTGGAACTTCATGGAGTTTATTGACTAGGCTCCGTGTTTGGGGCCAGATTGCTAATAAATATTTGTATGCATGGGAGAATCCAGGTTGAAGCTTGATTTTATTGTAACATACCACCTGGGAATGAGAGCCAAGCCCTCAACTATTCACAGAATCAAATTGAGTTTCTGGGAAGGGTTCCTGTTTATTGGGTGTGGGGGAGGGGACTGGGGCTGGCCTGTTAAGAATTAAGGTGGGAATTAAGGAATTATCGCTCTCAGGCTCCTCTCTTGGGGCACATAGCCGCCATCTTGGGAATAATCTCTTGAGGCAAGTTTTGTGACTATAGCTCTCTTACCTTACACATTTGAGAAAAGGTACCACTTGGTACAAATACTCTACCTCACGGTTAGCACAGAATTTTTATTTTATTTTTTGAAAATTGTTTTTAAAATTTGATTGTACGTATCTATTACATCATTGTCTTACCCCAAGGTTCTCACCTGTGAACCATCTTAATCTTGTGCTCATGGCTCCCCCGATTTTCCCCTCCTCCCCTTCTCTTGCTCTATGATTCAGTTTTGCTGACCGTTTAAAAATTATTCTTGTCCATTTGTTTGTCTTCCCTATATCCCTCATATAAGTGAGACCACCCAGTGTTTCTCTTTCTTTCTGGCTTATTTCCGCTAACATGATTCCCTTTAGCTCCATCCATGTGGCTGTGAATGACTTGTTTGTCTTTTTTGATTGATGACTAATATTCCATCACACGGAATTCTTACAATGTTTGTCTTTTCCCATCTGGCTGATTTCATTTATCCTGTTTTTAAGTTCATACATGTTGCAGCATTTGTTAGAATTTCACCCACTTTAGGGTGGGATGATAGCTCCATGGTATGTGTATGCTATAGTTGGTTAGTTTAGTCATCATTTCATCTGGGATTTTCTGTGAGTGAGCAGTATAATGGTGTTAGAAATGGTTTCATTTGGTGTGACAAGTGGAACTGAAGGTGTGAAGCTTCTAAGACTGACCTCTTTCTATGCTCTTACCCTGGTGCTTTGGACAAGTTACTCAGCTTCCCAAGTTCCAGTTTCTTTATCTTTAAGCATGCAAACCTTTCTCTATTTCTATATAGACTAGTTAAGAAAATAAAAATGTAATGTGTGTAAAGTAGGCTTATAAAATGAAGTAACTGTTGTGTGTTCATTTGCTTTGCTTTTCCTTATGAGTCCTAGAAGAGGCCAGAAAATAAAATCTTTCTCTGTTTAACTCTAATATTGGTGATTTCTTCTGTTCTCAGGTTTTGCCTATTTCTCAAAGCCCACTGAATATAAATACCTCGCGGCTTAGTATCTTGTAGCTCAATTTATTACAAAACTTTGAAATATTTAAACGTAAATTCAATTAGTAAAAGTGTAATTACTGCCTGAATAAACTATACTTTAAATTTTAATATGCCAAAGAGGATCATTTTATGAGCAGAACAAGCTCTCTGCTATACATTTTTAATGCTCCTAAACTAACAAAATGACATGCCATGTATAAAAGACAGTAAAAAAAAAAAAAAAACACCTTCATCTTCACACCCCCCTGCCAACCCCTTGCCTTTAGACAAATTGAACAAGCTCATTTTACTGGATGACTTGTACAGTTTCTGATAGTTTACGTGCTTAATCAGTTGCTTTTTTCCTAGGATAGCTAGTTCAATGGTTTGGAGAAAGGGGTAATCCCGCAGTTCAGAGGAGAGGGAGGAGATGTTTTTGAAGATGCAGGTCACCTCACCAATCTACAGAAAAACAACTGAGTTGGCATTTGCAGGAGGGGTTTGCCTGGGCCTACCTCAGCATTGGTTCTGCGTTTGGATCTTCATGATTTCTTTTCTTTTTTTTTTTCTTTTTTCTTTTGAGACTATGTCTTGCTATTTTTGCCCGTGGAACCGCAGGCTCTCGTTGCCCGGGGTACCACGGACTCAAGCAATCCCCAGACTCAGCTTCCCAGGTAGCTGGGATTACAGGCACGCGCCACCACACCCAGCTATTTTTTTTTGGAACTAGGTCTCGCTAAGGGCCCCAGGTGGGACTTGAACCGCGATCCCTAGCCCCGGCCACTTCATAGGCTGAAGCTTACAGGCATGAGCCACCATGCCCAGCCTAGGATCTTCATGATTTCTATCTGTGACCTCAGTGCTCAGGCCTGTGAGATGGGTGAAACAGGTAGGTTGGGCTTGGGGCAGGAAAGATTGCAGCCACCTGGTTCCCAGCTTATACCCAGACCTCCAGCACTTGCTGACAGTCTTGAGCCTGTGCCAGGAACAGGAAGAGAAAAAGGCAAGAAAAGATAAAGTGCATGGTCACAAAGCATTCTCACCCTGGCCGGTCCACATGATGTGATCTTCAGCTGGGCTCACAGGAGATGTGAGACCTCCGCTTGGCCAAGTTCTCTCTCCTGCGATTTCCCAGACACTTGGAGGGCTGGTAATTACCCAGTAATTACCCTGTTTATTGCCTCATTATGGGTGACCACCTTTTGGCAGGCATCTTCCTGGGAAGGTTGCTTCCCAGCACAGGTTTCTCAGCACTGGGAAGGGAGCAGGCAGGCCTGCTGGGTCCCGCGACTGTAGACCTGTGGAGGGCCATGCTCCCCATACACCTTCGCACCCCGCTTGCCACCCTCCTGGCCCTGAACCAAGTCCTCTGCTTGAACTGATGATTTGCCCGTAGGTCACCCTGAAGGACTCCTGCCGCGTAGCATCGCTGCCTCTACATCTCCTGCCCTGTCTGCTCACAACAGCAAAGCGCTGGAGTCTCCTTAGCATCTGATTCTCCCCTGGACCTCCCCGACCCCCATCGTGTACATACTCAGTGGTTTCAGGAGCTTGGTTCAAAGGGTCCAGCCAGGGCCCTTTTGATTCCGGACACCTTTACACATTCTATTTCTAGCAGCTTCGCTCTCTCACTTGGGAAGCAACTTTGAACACGCCTGGCACACTGACACCAGCATGTCTGAGTTTGCAGGTGGGGAGGGGGATATCTAGGAGGAGGGAGCTGGCCATGCCAGTGCTTGCATCTCTCCAGCAAGGTACCTTTTCAGTTGAGTTGGTCAGAGGGAAATGGAGAGCTGGAAAAAAGAATTTGGGTTTTTTTTTTTTTTCAAATACAGATTATTTTCAGAATATGGATGAATATCTTTTCTTTCCTTTCCTTTTTCTTTCTTTCTTTTTTTTTTTTTTAAAGAGTACACCTGGCTGCACATGGTGGCATATGCCTGTAAGAGACAGCCTGGGAAGCTGCAATCAGGGCTAGGGATCACGGTTTGAGTCCTGCCGGGGGCACGTAGCAAGGCCTAGTTCCAAAAAAAAAATATAGCTGGGCATGGTGGTGCATGCCTGTAATCCCAGCTACCTGGGAAGCTCGAGGCTGGGGATTGCTTGAGTCTGTGGTACTCTGGGCAACGACAGCCTGCAGTTCCCCGGGCAAAAATAGTGAGACCTAATCTCAAAAAAAAAAGAGTACACCTTCTATTTTGGGTTGGGGTGGGAATTGGATTGTGCTCATTGTTGGTAGCTCTGGGGGGACCACAGGGATTGTGTAGTTCATATCCTCTAGTCCATCACCTTATTGTACCAAGAAGGAACAAGGTTCAGAGCAAACTGGCAACAAATTCACAGAAATCGGCAGCAAAACTCTGCCATCACCCCCTGAAGCTCTAACCTTGGGAGGCACCAGCGGCGTCTCCCAGGCAGCTGTGTTTGTGTGCGTGTCTGGACCATCCTGGCTGTAACAAACCCCCACCCTCCTGGTGAGATGCTTCTGTCTATAACTTGCTTGTAAAGGAGCCTGGAGCCCCTCTTCAAACCACCTGCCTGCACCTCAGATCATGGCTGCCATATGGGTTTGGAGACGCCTCTATCAGCCTCCCACTTGCCCATAGCTTCTCACTGTGGAACCTCGCTTGCCGCAGAGCTCCCACCCCACACAGTCTCCGGTTTGTAGGGCATCCCAAAGATATCCTGCCTGCTCACTGCCCCTGTGTCCCCTCCCCACCACCACATGTTTTCTGCACTTTCAGGAAGCCCATTTTACCTGTGTGCAGCACCCCTTAGAGCTAGCACAAGGGAAATTTGGGCCAGGTCCCCTCCAAGCAGCAGTGCAAGTTCAGAAGGGGCCTGGGTAAAGGGACAGGCTCCCGTTTGCATGTGCTCTGCTCTCATGTGGGGTGGGACCAGCCACCTGATCGTATTGTCTGAAGCTTTGTCTCTATAGAAGTCCTGTTGCTAAGTTACTACAGCCCCTTCTACACAGGCTTTGCAGCTGAGGAAGGGGAGCTGCACAGATGGCGTCAGGGTCCTGTGCAAGTAGAAGCAAGTCCTCTGGTCACAGACATTGTTTAGAGGAGGGCGTTTAGCCCATGTAGCCACTTACCCACTCACTCACCTACCCATCCACTCAACAGATGTTTCTCGAACATGTCCTATATGAGCATGTGGGAAGGGGGGTCTGCATTTTTGGTTTCATCTGGCACCCCACTCCATTAACCAAGCTTCAGCTCCCTAGGACGACAGCGTGGGGCACTACTGTACAGGTCTTGTGAGCAGGTGTAGGACGTGGATGCAGGTTGAAAGATATGCCTTAGATAGAAAGAATAATTTTTATATGTCTTGCCCCCTCTGGCACACTAGAGAGTGAGCAATAGCATGTCTCACTATGTGACACAGCTTTCTAACCTCTTTGGAATGTCCCAAGAGACATATGACCAATAGATAATGGTGGTTCCCCCAACAGGTAAATTCTGTTATCACCTGTACCCCTGCTGTGTGTCACGTACACTTTTGGAAACAAGTTTCTTCTTCCTTACTAGATCATTGTGATTATTTCCTCGCCAAGATATGTAAGGATGTTCATGACTGCATTAAATCAGACCAGATCAGAACATGCCCTGTGATCCCCATTCTGTGAGCTGATTCCTTTCCGATTGTTATCAATCTCTTCCATCTAAGGCCGGGCACGGTGGCCTGTGCTTGTAAGCTTCAGCCTATGAAGCGGCCGGGGCTAGGGATCGCGGTTCGAATCCCGCCTGGGGCCCGTAGCGAGACCTAGTTCCAAAAAAAAAAAAAAAAAAATAGCTGGGCGTGGTGGCGCACGCCTGTCATCCCAGCTACCTGGGAAGCTGAGGCTGGGGATTGCCTGAGTCTGTGGTACCCCGGGCAATGAGAGCCTGTGGTTCCACAGGCAAAAAAAATAGCAAGACCTATTCTCAAAAAAAAAAAAAAAAATCAATATCTTCCATCTAATTCTTGTGCTTTCCCACATGGGACTCCTGACAAACAGGTACTGTTCTAAGTACTCAACACATCTCGATGCATTTCATCCACACCACTATCCCGTAGGAGGTGATCCCGTTATCACCATCCTTATTTTACTGAGGAAACCAAGGTACAGAGATGGTGCCAACAGTGTAGTGGCCAACAGTATTCAGTGGCAGAACCAGGAAGAAACCCAGTGAATCTGGTTCTTTTGGATGCCCTCTAGCTGCAGGCTCAGCTGGAGATTTCTTTGTTCAGAGGGATGGGAATACAAACAGGATTGAAGCTGGAGGGTAAAACCATCAGGTCTAAAAAAAAAAATCACCGTTGTCTGAAAAGGCAAGCAGGTCACATCAGCATGGGTGAAGTGGACCTGGAAGGGAGTCTTTGTAGGGGTCCAGGTGAGAGAGGATGGGGAGTTAAACCATAGAGGAAAGAGTGGGGTGAGGTAGCATTGGATCAAAGACTCTTATACATGTTTATGGGCTTGGCTTCAACATCTTACTTTCCAGTGTCTGCTTTCAACTCTGTTCCATTACTACCACTTGACATCTTGGACAAAGTTTAGTTTTATATTCAACTTTGGTATTTAAAAAGCAATGCTGTCAAGTTTAAAATTCAGATCTCACGTCAGATTCAAACTTCATGTGTTTCTCTTTTTCCACCCCTGCCTAGGATCAGGACTTGGAGCAGAAATGATGTATGGTCTTGTCTTTCATGCTCTTCCCACTTCAGTACCTCTTTTGGGGAGGAGATGGTGAGTGTGATCTGGTTGGGGGTAGCTACCTCCTCTTCCCTCTTCTGAGCTTATACCAGCTATGTTAAACTGGGAGAAGAGACACAGCTACTATTAGACTAGACCATGTTTTTCTGTAGCAGTCTCTCAGTGAATAGCTGCAGAACCAGTGAATGAGCTAATGCATTAAAAAGCGAATAAATGAATGCATGATCCTGTCTGTGGCATGATAATATCTGCTCTCAAATTGAAGCTCATCAAGGACACATGCTGTGTCTACAGTGTATGGGCAGGAGTAAAGGTAGCCAGATGTAAAGGTAGGTAAAGATTGATGGACAGACAGACAGACACTCTGTGTGTACTTGCCTCCATTTGGGGTTCAGCACAATAGTGGATTTCAGAGGTAGTTTTTGATAATGATGATGGCATTCAGTATGCCATTCTCCAACCCACCTCTCCAATTTTAATTCCCCTGAACAATTTTTCTGCATCAGTAAAACATTGCTTTCTAGTATGTTTGGTATCTTTTAATATTAGTGTAGTATGTGGGGCGCTGCAGTGAGGCATCTCCAAAGAGTCCATAGATAAGGAAACTAGGATTGTCTGCAGAGAATGAAACTGTAAGGTCTACGGAGCAGTGCTATGCAAAGTCACCTTCAGCAGACAGAATAGTTCCCTGGGCAGCCAGACTTGACAGTAACCTGATTGAATGTATTAACACACCTGCAGGAAGCATGTGTTAATCAGAGGTGACACTGCTCAGCCATAATGCATAAAGAAAAGAGAGTCACCAAGGCAGTGACCATGCAAAGGAGATGGAGTCTGGGCCAACAGACTTGGAGTATCATGACCAGTCATGTTAATGTGATGGAAGTGGACATCATGACCATTAGATTTCAGGTATTTCCATCTGAATGGTCAGACCAGCCTCGTTGGGGAGATGCACATGTCAATTCATCTTTGTACTCTGTCATTACATATTACATTTCTCTCTCTGGTTTTTATCATGTAGCTAGTGCTTCATACATAGACTGCAGATGAAGAACTCAGCTGAGATGAGCCATAATGATGATGCTGTTTAGGAGCTGGCTCTCTGTGTAAGGAGAGAGCCATCTTAGTCAATAAACAGAACTTTTTTTTTTTTTGAGACTAGGTCTTGTTAATTTTGCCTGTGGAAACACAGGTTCATATTGCCTGGGGTATCACAGACTCAAGCAACCCCCAGTCTCAGCTTCCCAGGTAGCTGGGATTATAGGCGCATGCCACCACATCCAGCTATTTTTTGGGACTAGGTCTCTCTGTGTTGCCCCAAGTGGGACTTGAACCATGATTCCTAGCCCCAGCTGCTTCATAGGCTGAAGCTTACAGGCACGAGCCACTTTGCCCAGCTCCTATTTTGTCTTCTGACCATATGGTTCTTGAGAAAGAATAAGCTGGTCTTCTGTCCTTATATATGTTAACTGTTAATAGTAAATAGCCTCTAAAATATGACTCTGGCCTTGGTGAATTTGAAAATTAAGCTCCAGCTGGGTGTAGTGGCGTGTGCCTGTAGTCCAAATGTTGGGAGGCAAGAGGCCTGGGATCGCTTGAGTTCATGGGTTCGAGACTATCCCAGGCAACATAGTGAGACTTGGTCTCAAAAAAGCAGCTGGGCATAGTGGTGTGCTCCTGTAACCTCAGTTTCCTGGGAGGCTGAGGATGGTGATCATTTGAGTCCCTGGGATTGGGACTACCCCAGGCAACATAGTGAGAGGTAGTCTCAAAAAAAAAAAAAAAAAAAAGAAGAAAAGGAAAAGAAAAGAGAAAGAAAACTAAGCTCCAGTTTGTAAGACTGACAGCTGGATCCTAGATGGGGTGACTTCGAAGAGAATAGATGTTACTTCGGGGGAGCCTTGGCGATGGACAGCCTAAAGTGAAACCCATCTGTGCCCCACTACTAGCTCACCCAGACTTATTTCTCCTTCCTAGAAGCCTTGACTTAGAACTCTCACCGTTGAAGCTGATGTTGTACCCACCATCCAAGTTGCTTTGCATCAATTGCCCCAAGGAGCTAGGGAGGAAGTGACAGCAGGAGTTAAACTTATGAGTTAAGGGCACTGATTGGAATAGCTGTGTAATCTTGGGCAAAATACTTAATCTCTCTGTATTTCCATTTCTTCCTCAGGAAACTGGGCATGGTAATAGTGTTGGTTTTACAAAGTGTTGGAAAGCTTGGTGAGCCAATGCATGTATAACCCTGGGCCCTATGCCTGTTACACAGTAAATGTTCAATAAATGCTAGTCACTCCTGTCATTATCTTCCTTATCTTTCTAAGTGCACATCTAGTCCCTGCAACTAACTTGTGAGTTTCTTCCAGTAGAGACAATGTCTCAGAGCTTCAATTCTTCCATTTATAAAATGGAAATAACAATGACCATGCCATAGATTTATTGGGACACTGGTCAGATAATAAGCATAAAGCATGCAGTTGGTAGCTTCACATGCTAGGTGTACAATAAATTCTTTCGTTATGACTTAGTATTTATCATGTGATCTGCAGGGCCTCTGCTGGGCATAGTTGGCTTTAGATATGAATGGGGTACTGACCGTGCCCCTCTCCCACAGTGGTAAATGATGCAGCTACCCTTCCTGAGTGGGTTGAAGCAAATGCATTTGGACTTAGTCACATGAACTTTGAAACTGGCTATGGGGGAGGGGTGCATGTTTCCTGGAGATGGGGAACATGGTACATGGCTGAACCTTGCTCATGCCTTTGTCCTTTGCTCATGCCGCTTCTCCAGCTATGATGTCCTTCCCTACTCATCCTTAAAGTCAAATGTTATTTTCTTCTGGGGTTTCTAGGTCCCTGGCACACTCCCTTATCTCTAACTGTTCCTTCCTCTTGTTTTTTATGCCTGTGTTATATGGCCACTCATTCATATGTGCGCATGCGTATGTGTGCCTACATAGCCTGCCATATATGCTACATCTCATCTATGTATTTATTCTGGCGGGCAGAGACAACGCTGTGTTCATTATTTAGTCCTCAGCATCCAGTGGCTGCTAGATGTTCTACATGAAAATAAAATGACTAAAATGGTTGGTGGCACAGGTGCCTGGGATGGGGGGGGTGTGTGGCCCTCCCTCACCTGTCTCTTTTCTGGTCCCTGCTGTCACCTACAGACATGGGACACTGAGCTTTGGGGGGAAAGAGCTCTTTGGAGCAAAGAGATCAAAATGCCCTTAGCCTTCGTACAGAGTCTGACATGGAGCACTTGGCAATGACAGCGCTTACTCCTGGGCACAGGTGACCAGCGCCGACACAGTCAGGGCAGCAGAAACAGCATCCTCAGGACTGATTATGGGGACCCAGCTGTCACTGCACGTTGCCTCTGAGTGACCAAAACCTGTTTTTTCTGTCCATGGTGTAGAAGCTGTGAGGAGCTGCTTTTGTTTTTCCCCTTGGCTCTGGCTGGGAGAGAGGTTAGTATGGCCTTGATCTCCGGACTCCTTGAATTGCAAACATTGGAATGATTGGGGCTGAGGGGGAGGTGTTAAAACTACAGGGAGAAGCACGCGTTCCAGAATCTTAAGGATCGGATCATTACCGATAAATAAGCACAGCCATTGTTCTAAAGCAGAATTTAGATTTTTCTCTCAAGGGTCCTAAGTAATCAGCAAGCAACACACAGAGCTTAGAAGAGCCAGGCAACCCCTCCCGACCTCAGATTACTGCTGATGATAAGGGCTGGAGCCCTGGTTCCACACATGTGAGAGAGGAGAACTGGTCTACTGAGGTTAGGGATGCATTTCATCTTTTGGGATTTTCCACAGTAGCTGTATTTTTAGCAAGAAAAGATTTAAAATCCCAGCAACTCAGCACAACTTGGTTGCTTGAAGCAAGTTGCTTCGTAGGAGAGAGTTGAGGGTGGAGGTTTGACAGTTCTCTCTGGCTCTAAGAAGTGACATCACTTTTGCAGATGTTAACCAAGAATCCTGAAGGTAGCAGGTAAGCTTCTGGGGATGCTTCTAAAAGATAAGGAATAGTGTGTTCCCTGTGAACTCCTCAACCATTCATTACTCCCTTCTCTTCATTTTTCTGAGATAGATCTTTGACATACATGAGTGTATAAATGCAACATTTAAGTATATCCTAAAACAGTGTTAAGTATAGTCAGTCACGCTGTACTTACATACCCAGGACTTATTTCTAGCTACAAGTTTGTCCTTTTTTATCACCTTCACCCAATTCCACCAGCCCCACCTGTGGCCACCACTCACCTGTTCTCTTTTAGGGGGGTGGGTTTTTCACACTCATCTGTAAGTGAATATCTTTCTCTACCTCATTTATTTCTGTTAGCATGTTGCCCTCAATGCCCATCGATGTCATTGCTCTCTCTCTAAACTGAGACAGTCCAGGGTCTTATTCCTCTGAAAGGATCCATTTCTCAAATGGATTCACAGTGCCATTTGAGAAAATAGCATTGAGTTGGGTGGTCTTGAGTGGGAGCTGGCTTCCCATTCTTCCCTGCTTAGTCCACTCTGGTCAACTGGCCCCTCTGTCCTCAAATCTGCCAGGTACACTCCTGCCTCAGGACTCTTGCACTTGCTGCGCCTTCTACTTGGTATTTTCTCACTCTGGTTGTCTGTATGAATCTCTTTCCCTCATCGTTAACTCTTCACTCAAAAGTTACCTTTTTTTGTGTGTGGTCTTTCTGTGATACTTTTATATCTCCTTTCTGTGCCAAAATTTTTTTCCTTAGCCCTGCCTGACCAGAATTATGTCATTTTCTGAAGTGACATGTGAAAATTGTGTCATTTTCATATGACATGAATTATATATTTAAGATCACTAAGTCTTAAGGGCAGGAAGTAAGCACGGCATATTTTTTATTGGCTCTTAAAACTTACATAGAAAGTAGTAGGTATCACTTGGGTTCACATTTCACTGGCCTGAACAAGTCTTATAGTGCTACCTGATTTGAAAAGGGAAAGGTATGCATTGCTCACCTGTGCCTATACAAAGAATCAGACAATCTGCAGCACTTCTGATGACATGCCTGTTTAATAACCTTCAGTGACCTTCTAGAGTTCAGGGCATACAGTCTGGATTCCCTTAAAGATGTGAAAGTCTCCATATGATATGGTCTTGTTTGCTTGTTTTAGACTTAACTTTCAGTTCAGAGGAATGTTTCTTCCAGAAAACCCTCCCTGATTGCTGACTGGGCTGTGGTCTCTTCAACCCTTGTGCTTTTGTAAGTTCAGTACTTCTTAGTAAATTACTAAGTTCTTGAATTATCTTCTACACGTTTGACTGTTGATCCACCAGTTAGTCTTAAAATTGATCCAGTATTAAAAAATTCAGAACGCATAAATGTTTGTCACATGTGGTAAGAATTGGCAATGCTTTGCAACTTTTGTTTAGTATGCTCATGTGCTTAGCTGTTGGTTCTGTGCCTTTGAGCTAATATGTGAAACGTATCTTTTTTTCTACTTTTATTTTTTAAATTGTTTTAACTGTGAAGATGAAATTTTTATTAAATTTCTAAAAATCCCATAATTAACATTTTCTGCCTCAGCCAATGTTTTTATTATATTATTTATTTTATTTTATATCACTATTGACTCTGGGGTTCTCCCATCACCTTATCACCCATGAACCATCATCTTAGTCTTTTGTGCCCCTCCCATCACGAATTTTCCCCCCTTCCCCTCTCCTGCTCTATGTTTCAATTTTGCTAAAAAATAGTTTAAAATTTTTCTTGTCTGTTGGATTATTTATTTTCCTTTTGTCTTTTTTTGATTGATGAATAGTCTTCCATTATGTGCATATAGCACAGCTTACTCTACCATCCATCTATTTTGGGGGCATTTGGGTTGCTTCCATATCCTGGCTTTGTGAATTGTGCTGCAATAAACATGCAGGTACAGGTGTCTTTTTGGATTAGAATTTTTGTAACTTTTGGGTAGATTCCCAGATGTGGGATTGCTGAACTGAATGGTACTTCCATTTTCAATAGTTTAAGGGTCCTCCACACAGTTTTCCAGAGTGGCTTAAAATGTATTTCTTAATGTGGTTTGCGGTCAAAAATGTGTAACCACATCACAGCTAGGACTCCACATCCCTTAGGGCCCTGGGAACATGTCCTTTTCATGTATTCAGAATCACTAGGGCCTAGCACAGTGCTTTGTACAAAGGGCTTTCACAAAATGCTTTAAATTAATTTTTGAATGAATTCTTGGTACCCTAAGCTACCAGAAACTTTAATCAGAAGCAGTTTAGAGAGTGTGGGATGCTTGCCTTTCGGTGACATTTCCCTGCGTAGACAGATGCCAACTTGGCTTCCCATGGTCAAAACTACCCTCACTTCCTAGACCAGGGTGAGTGGACGTAGAACCCCTGAGTCCAGGTGTAGAGTCTGGAAGGGTCACTTCTAATGCTCTCTTGGCCTCTTTCTGAGTCCTAGCACCATCCTTGTGCAGAGAGGCAGTGGGAGGCTATTGTGCTGTTAGAAAATGACTGTCAGGAGTCAGAAAGACATGAGTTCAACTCCCATGTTACTACTTACTGCTTAGAAGACTGCAAGCCAAGTGCCTTTCTGAGTCTGAGCTTCTCTGTAAAAGAGAGACAATATTCCCTTCCTTCAATGTTGATCTAAGGATTAGAGAGAATGTTTATTATCCATGTCTGGCCATATAGGCATTCAATAAATCATGCCATTTATTATCATTACTACCCTAGTGACTTCTTAAAGGACTTGAAGTCCCTCTCCAGGCAACCCATTCCTTGAGTGAAGGCATTGTTTACCAAAAGATGTTCTATTTTTCCTGGGAGCGATAGAGACCTGGGGTCTTTATCAGCACCTTTAGTGTCTTTTAGCATCAGTACAGTGTGAAGAGTTTTGTATCTATACAAAGTAGGGGGGTGTGTAGTATCTTTTACTATCTCCATATTATGAATAGCTGTATCTTTTTCCAGCATCGGGTCAGCGGGAACCTGGCTTTGATGGGAGGGGAGGAGAAGAAATAGAATCAGAGAAAAGAAGCCTGGGGTGAAGGAGTGCAGTCACAGACCGGGGGTGTCCAGGTCCATGTTTTATCCTTTACAATGTCCCGCGTCCGCTGTGCGAGGCGAGTGGGGTGATGCTGCCTCTCTGCCTTCCCTTCCCCAGCTAATAGGGCTCCCTTTTAGCAGGGTCAGGACATAATTGCCAGGGACGCTTGTGAAATGAAAATGTGGGACTTCTTACTCAAAAAGGCCTTTTCCTTCCTCTCTCCAACACGTCACGGTATTTTTTAGTTGCCAGTTAGAGTGTGTGCTTTCTCGGCACCGGGTATGTGCCAGCAAGTCCAGACTTTCGCAGGCACCTGCAGTCCTGGTTGGTGACCTGGGTGGGGGCACGCTCGCTGGACACTCCTGCACCTGCCCCTGGGTTGGGAGGGTGAGAAGAACTGCTGAGGCCTGTCCGGGGTAGGTGGTAGCTGGGAGAAGCTGACACCCACAAGCTGATACTGCTCAGCTGGCCCATGAGCCACATCCCCTAGGACTTGACTTTGGAGACTCAGCTTCCAAATAACATGATTTAGAATGTCCAGATGACAACTGCAGAGCATTAAACCCCAGGCCTCCGGCTGCCCTTCTGAGCAAGAGGCCCTGTGTGACGGCAGAGGCTGTATCCCTTTTGCGGCGATGCCTGCCCTGCTTTATGCTGTTCCGAGAGCACCGCTTCCAAGATCCTGCCTCTGGCACCTCCCCACACCTCCCACCCTCCTCCCAGATGGTCCAGGGCCCTGGGCAGAGGCCTTCTGAATGGTGCTGCCATCCCCTAGCCTCTGCTCCCTTCTCCCCCAGGTCACCCAGGGGCTGAGCCCCTTCTCAGCTGTGCAGGCTGATCATGGGTGCAGCTGAAAACCCTGGGCCAAAAGAGAGGCGGCTGTTTCCCCCTCAGTGTGTGCGGCTTCTGTTCCCAGTTCTTGTCAAGAGGTCTCCCAGAGTGAAAAACGACTATTTGTGCACATTATTGATCACTCTACCCTTTGCAAGAAAATGACTGTAACCTTTCCCTCCTGGCAGCAGTGAACCCTCCCCCAACCTTGGCTGGAAGCGACCTGACTGAGATTTCCAGCCAGGTCCTGGGAAGTGTTGCTTATGGCGGGCAGCTGCTGTTTTGCTTCTTTCCCCTCTCCGCCAGGAAAGGAAGAGCTTGCTAGAGAACAGAGCAGGTTGGAGAACAAGGGGCAGTCAGAGGAGGCCTCCAACAGAGCCCTTCCCCCCATTGCAAGAAGGCACAGAGACCCCATAGGAAATAGGGTCCCTACTTGGGGTTTGAACTCCCCAATCTGCGTTTGTATCCTGGCTCGGACATTTTCAGCCCGTGAGATGTGAACCTCTGTTTTCTTATCTGCAGAATATGTGTACACATTATTCTTGCTTTCACCATTGATGGGAGGAGCAAGTGAGCTAATGTACAAAGAAAGCACTTCTCAAGAAGCTATAAAAATATTTACCAGCCCCACGGGAGGTAATACAGAAAAAAGGACATAATTCATGATTGCAGTATTGGTTTTGGGTATTTCAGCGTTACGTGTTCTATATGATTTTTAAGTACAAAAGTATTGGTATTGTTGGTGCAAACTACTGTTATTTTTATAATAGGAAAATAATAGGATTTAGTGGTATTTTTTGTGTAATCCTATACTATTATATACTGTATGATGTTTATTTAATATAAATATAATTTTAAGTAGATTGCTCTTACGGTCTAATAAATACCGATCACTATCATTTCAAGTTTTAAAAATTGTGAACGTGAGGTAGCGACATCTTGAGACACTCCAGGAAAGGCCTGTGATGTGAAAACTCCCATCAGAGAGACATTCTTTGGAAATTAATTGACCAGAACCTTCTTGTACTTGAAACCTTACAAGACATTGTATGTTCACCTTATTCCCATTTGCCAGTGTTGCTGAGAAGCTGGGCATTATTGCTGATGTTTGTAAGTGATGAGTATTTTCTCTGGAGTCAGTGTGGATCTCCATCTCCTGCCAGAGATTCTTGAAGGAGTTTTCTTGGGATCATTGTGACAGATGAGAGCTGCAAAGGCAGCAGCAGGAGGAGGCGCTGTAGGGGCTTGAGGAAGAAGGGGGGGGTAGGCCTTGCTCCTGGAGCCTGACAGCCTCTGTTCTCCATTCACCTGAGCTAGTGGTTTCTGCTCTCCTTCCCTCCAGTGGCCTGCACCCCAGTGCATCCTTCCCTGCAGGGGCCGAAGGACTCTCATTCCAGGGGCGGGGTCTTTTTCATTTGTAGCCTCACCCAAGGGTAAGTTAACAAGAACTGCAGTTTAAACTCTCATCTAAAACTTCAGTATTCATGTGTACCTTTAATCCCAGCCTAGGAAGGGAGGCCGAGACTAGGAATCGCTTGAGTCTGTGGGTTCGAGACCTGTCCAGGGCAACATAGTGAGACCTAGTCTCAAAAAATAGCTGGGTGTGGTGGTGCGCGCCTGTAATCCCAGCTACCTGGGAGGCTGAGGATGGCGATTGCTTGAGTCCATGGTACCTAGGGCAACATAGCAAGACATAGTCTCAGTCAGTCAATCAGTCAATAAAACCCCAGTATTTAATATTAAGGTTGAGTGAGTAATTTTATTCAATCTTTATCACTGTGGAAAACATAGGGAAATTGGGTGTCACATTCCTGCTGCCATTTTTGTGACCTGAGCAAGTCATGTCACCTTTCTGAGTCTCGGTTCCCTTTTCTTTAAAAGGGGAGTTAAATCTAATGGATTTGCTGTGGTAGGGAAACTCCTCCTGTGAATGTCCCCGCTTTGGTGGGAGCCCAGCGAGGAAGGCTCTCCTCCTTAACCAGTGTTAGGCTTCCCTGTTCCACCCTAGTCCTGAGATCATCTAATTAGACGAATCCCACTACTCTTCCCCCTTTCACCCCTAGACAATGTTTAATCACTTGGTCTAACATCTCAATTACACAATGTTTGTGGCAACGGCTGTGGTGGTGAATTGAATTCTCTGATTAACTGGAGTGTTACTGAGAAAACTCCTTTTGTCTTCACCTGTGCAGTCACACATCTTTGTAAAATAGAGTATAATCTATTTTCCTGCCTTAGCAAGTAGGTCTGGAAACAAAGTGGGCGATCTGTCTCCTTGATGACTCAGTGCCCCCTCCAAGCATGCGCAGCCCTGAATAGAAGGGGCAGAAACTGGTGAGCAGAGCTCATGCTGTCTGGAACACGGGTCCCAGAAAACACCCACATCCTGTTTGTTAGCTCCCCATTTCCTCTGTCCCGAGAGCACTGAGACTTCAAAGGAGAGGAGTGTGTGTTGGGAACAAGGGGGAGAGGAGCTCTTAAGCTGAATTCCTACACTCATCAAGGCTTTCTGCTTTCCTGAGGTCTGTGTGATCCTTCAGGGATTTCTGTAGTTTGAGGGGCCTTTGGGGATGCTGTCTGTGGCATACTCTGCATGCCTACCAGCAGACACCCCTCTGAGAGGCATAGTACCAGCCTGCACCCTTCTTGTTGGAAACAAGGAGCAGGAAAGTGTTAGGAATCCTGTGTAGGAAAGAAGAAATGAGATGGAAGAGCTTGATAGCTATCTGTGGGACCAGCCCACAGGACGGGGATCCTGGGAAGCATGTCCAGGTCCTATTTTAATGAAGTTATGAAAACTTTTATATGCTTTGGCGAGGAAATGGTCACAATGAGCATATGAAGAAGTAGCAACTTGATTCCCAAAAGCATACATGGCATACAGCAGGGAGGATGCAGGAATGTGTGATAACAGGAGAATTCACCTGTCCAGGGGACTGCCATTATTTATTGGTTATGTCTCCTAGGACATTCCTAAGAGGTTAGGGAGCTGGGTCACAGGTGAGAGGCATGCTGTTGTTCATCCTCTAGTGTGCTCGAGGGGACTGCAAAGACAAAAGGTGTTCCTTTTATCTAAGGCATATCTCTTAACCTGCGTCCACACCCCACAGGAAAGGCTGTGAGCTGGAGAAGTTTCCTTTGATGCCAAGAGGCCCTGGTGTGAGGACCTGACTTTGTCTTGCTGCCCCTTTCATGGTCCTGTCCCATTTCCAACCCCAAGGAAATCCCTGTTTTTTTTTTTTTAAATAATTTATTTGTGTATACATATATTCCACATCATTGTAATTCCCCGGGGGTCATCACCTCCCCTCACTGGCCACTCCAGCTGGTCCGCCCCCTCCCCAGTTGTATACTTTCATTTGGTTGTCCATATATTAGTGAGACCATTTGCTTTCTTTTTCTTTCTGACTTGTTTCTGCTAATATGATTTCTTCTAGGTACATCCATGTTATCATAAATTCATCAAATTTGTCATTTTTATTTTATTTTATTTTAGAGACTAGGTCTTGCTATTTTTGCCCATGGAACCGCAGACTCCCGTTGCACGTGGTACCACTGACTCAAGCAATCCCCAACCTCAGCTTCCCAGGTAGCTGCCACGACACCCAGCTATTTTTTGGGACTAGGTCTCTCTATGTTGTCCCGAGCGACTCGAACCACGATCCCTAGCCCCAGCCACTTCATAGGCTGAAGCTTACAGGGATGAGCCACTGTGCTCAGCTTAAATTTGTCATTTTTAATTGATGAGTAATATTCCATTGTGTATATGTACCACATTTTTTCACCCACTCATCTGTTGGGGGATATATGGATCGTTTCTATGTGCTTGCAATTATTAATAGTGCTGCAGCAAACAGCCAAGCACAGGTGTCCCATTGTACAAGCATTGAGGTCTCCTTTGGGTATAGATTCCCCGAAAAGCGATTGCTGGATCAAAGGGTAGTTCCATTTTCATTAACTTGAGGGCCCTCCATACTGCTTTCCTAGTGGCTGGACCACTTTACATTCCCACCAGCAGTGTAAGAGTGTTCCTTTCTCTCCCCATCCATGCCAGCACTTGTTGTTGCCCGTTTTTTGGATGTGGGCCATTCTTACTGGTGTAAGGTGGTATCTCTTTGTGGTTTTGATTTGCATTTCCTTGATTGCTAGTGATGTTGAGCAATTTTTCATGTGCCTGTTGGCCATTTGTATTTCCTCTTTGGAGCAGTGTCTCTTTAGTCCTTCTCCCCATTTTTTGATTTGGCTTCTTGTTTTTTTTTTACTTGTGTAAGTTCATTGTGGATATTTGTTATTAAACCCTTATCACTCTTGAGGAGGGCAAAATTTTTTCCCTCCATTCCATTGGGTTTCTTTTTTTTATTGTCTCTTTTGCTGTAAGGAAGCTTTTCAGATTGATGTCATCCCATATGTTTGTTTTCCTTCATTTTTTTTTTCCATCTGTAGATGTGTCCAGAAAGGGATTTCTGAATTGTAATTTGTGGAGGGTTTTGAGGAAAACATAGGTTTTCCTCTATATATTTTATGGTTTCAGGTTTTTACATCCAAGTCTTTTACCCATTTTTGAGTTGGTTTTTGTACATGGTGTAAGGGAGTTGTCTTGGTTTATTTTTTTGCATGTTTTGGTCCAGTTTTCCCAGCACCATTTGTTGAAGAGGCTGTCTTTGTTCCAATGTAGGTTTTTCACATCTTTGTCAAAGCTTAGTTGACTACATATATGTAGTTTTATTTCAGGTCACTCAACTCTATTCCATTGGTCAGATTGTTGTTATACCAGTACCATGCTGTTTTTATTATTATGGCTTTGTAGTATAATTTGAAGTTTGGAATATTTAAGCCTCCATTCTCTCTTTTTCTGTCCAGGAGGCTTTTTGATATTTGAGGAAGTCCCTGTTTTGAAGATGAAGAAGGTGACGTTCAGATAAGTTAAATGACTTGTCCTAGGCGACCCAGCTGGAGCTGAGCTGTTTTGGGGGGTATTTAAACTCTAAGCTAGTTTGAACTTCAGGGCTGTATCTATTTTCTGATGCAAATGTAGTATATTTAGAATGTGGTTGGGTCATGCCTAGCTTGGCTGAGGTTTATAACAGTTTGGGTGTACAGCATCAAAAATCAGTGTCTGTATAGATGGCTTTAAGTTTACTGATAAAACTCTAACTTCCACCCCCCACATAGTTGACCCCTTTTCTCTGATTTACCCCCCTTCTGATCATTGCTGTTTGTTCTTACATTCAAAGAGTTGGTTTTATTTCATTGTTCATTAGTTTTGTTTCTTGGTCTTCCACATACAAATGAAGTCATAACAGTGTTTGTCTTTTTCTGACATATCCCAAGAATAACTTTTAAAATGCAACGTTTTGTCCCAATATCTAAAACAACTAAGTGATAACAACCAGAAGAATGTGTGTATGTGTGTATTTAGGGGCTGTGGGGCTGTTCTCAGAGAGGGGATCTGGCAAACCTGGGAAGGGGACCCACCATCACACACTGAGTTGTTCTATTTGATCTCTATAACCTAATACATATTGTCATCCCCATTTTACAGATAATAAAACTGAGATTCAGAGAGATTAAGTATTT
This sequence comes from Uropsilus gracilis, assembly GCA_004024945.1. Classification (NCBI taxonomy): domain Eukaryota; kingdom Metazoa; phylum Chordata; class Mammalia; order Eulipotyphla; family Talpidae; genus Uropsilus; species Uropsilus gracilis. Next base: position 92,121 of record PVHY01002309.1, on the reverse strand, counting down.
TTTTCTAAGACTGTAGAACTGGGAGACTGTGAGGCCAGCCTAAGTTTTTGTCTTGTGCTTTCTAGAACATGGGATACTGGGGGAGGGGGGTGTATATTTATGTCTTGTGTGACAATGAGGACAAGTTCTGAGAAGTGTGTTGTTAGGTGATTGTGTCATTGTGTGAACATATTAGAGTGTAATATGACAGAGCTCTTCACACAGCTGGAGAGGGTGGTCCGACCTAGGAGACCATCATCATAGCTGTAGCCCATCACTTACTGAAATAACACTAAGCAATGAATGATTATAAAAGGGATTGTTTAGGACTCAAAGTGGTGTGGGAGTGGGGGGAGGAGGGAGTTAGTTTCAGTTTCAGTTGTCTGAGGATTTAGTGGTCATGGAAAACCCCACCATTCCCGCAGATGCTACCGAGCTGGGAGATTACACGAGGAAGCTTATGATGGACATTTTTGGCATAACAAGCAATGACCAAAGCAGCAACAGCAAAGCAAGCCATGCAATTCTGAACTTCAGCTTTCAAAGCACCTCCTTCTAGGAACTCCAGGTCCTGTTGGAATTCTACAGCATTTTCCCAGTTGAGAGGTAGGCAGGCTCTTGGATTGCACTGTTAACCCAACAGTGAACGCGAGAAACCTGGAGTGGGCTCCACAACCTCTGCCCTCACCCACATCTCGATATATACAGGGGGTGCTCAGCTGCAGGTTAGGTGGAACAGTTTGAGCACCATCACCCCAGAGTCCTGTAGCAGGGAGCTTTGGGTGTACCCATAGATTCTGATGGCCTGGATGACTCATTTCAGTCCTGTGTGTGTGTGTGTGTATGTATGTGTGTATGTATGTGTGCATGTAGCCTTCAAAGTGTTGAGCTCTGTCTTATCCTCTTGTCATTTCACTTCCACAACAACCCACTGGTACTACAAAGAGGTGCATTTTATAGATGAGAAAACTGAGCCTTGGGGAAGATAACTTCCCAAGAAATACATAACCAATGAGTATAAGGGGCAGAACTGGAATCCAAGCCTTCATATTTTAATCTCTTCTCTCAGGAAAAAGAGAGTTACTGCCATCCCATTCTAGCACACATGAGTTGTTGGTTGATTCCATCAGTATCACCTGGGAGCTTGAGAATTCTTATTTCTGATCCCAGCATAGAGATTCTGAGGAAGTGTTTTGAAATAAGGCTGCTGAATTTGTGGTTTGAACAAGCGTCTTGCCTCCTCCCACTGCAGGTACAGAGTCCCCATAAGCACCACGTTTCTTACCTGTGTTCTGTAGTCTGGAGGTGTGCTTTGGGCCCACCCTCCTTTGCAGGCTCAGGTCCTATCCCCAAGATCAAGGGTGATTGCTAGCTTTGGGGTTTGTTCCTTGCTCCTGTGCCTCAACCTCCCAGTTTCTTCTTATAGAATTGCATCTGTGAAGTTGTTTGTGTTCATGTGGCTGCATAACAGCATCCAGGTATTTAACCACAACCTAAATTCAGGGTAGTCAATGTGGTTCATGCTTACAATCAGTTGACTTCAAAGCTCACTGTCCGCCATCTTATGAATGGGTCTCATCCAGTTAGTTGAAGGTGTTCAGAATAAAACTGAAGTTTTTCACAAAGACCAGAAACTGCCTCCAGCTAATGCCAATGTAGCTAATGCTACAGCATTAGCTGCTGCTGGGACTTAGAGTCTGCTAGCCAGATCTACAGGTTTTAGGCTCCCCCCCTTAATTTTGTAGATCAATAACTTAAATGCTATTGTTTGTCTAGAGAGAGCTAATGCTAAACTTTTTCTTATGTCTTAATGGATTGTCTTCCTCTCTTCTTCCTCTCCCCCTTCCATTCACCTTTTCCTTCTCCCCCTCCCCTTCTTTCTGTGGTCCAGCAAAGCATTTCACTTGTCAGGTACCTCACTAAGCAAAGATTATACAATCAATGAATCAGATGATTTCCCTGCCCTCAAGGAGCTCTCCATCCACCACTTACACATATAATCAATAAGGGACTGAAAGTTTATCAATCACTTTCACTTATACTCTTTCCTATAAATACATAGGTTTTGAGATTTAAAAAAATATATAGCCTTTATTCTTCTCATAGAATTGACTCAATTCGAGACTGTGTAAGAGGGGACCCCAGCCTCCCACTCCCACCATATCTTCCCAACCCGACCCACCCTAGGCTCACCCAGATTGGTGCCCCTGTGCTCTGCTCCAGCACCCCCTCTCCTGGTTGGTATTCATTACTCCCTCCTCATTTCCATTAGTTCTTGTTTATGTTTTCCCTTTGACACATTATATCATATCTTGCATTTTCAGTTATTTGTTTACATAATGTTTCCTCTCTGTATTGTCAGCTTCTCAGGGGCAAAATACAATGTTTTATTCAACAACATTTGCTTAGAACTTAACAACGATTTGGACATATTTTTCCTTTGTAGAAATTCGGATTGCTGACTGTAGACTCAGATTATGACATGTAACTGGGGGTGTTTTTGGTGTGACTTTGGGCACCTCCCTAACCTTGCTTTACCATACCACCTGCATCTGTAAAATGGGCAGATAGAGTACCTGACCCTTAAATGTTAAGTGAGGGATAAACAACTTCACTTATTAAATATTTAGAGTGTTGGCGGGCACTCAAAAATATTAGCTATTGATAATAATTATTTCCAGCATCTCAGCAGAGTAGATATTTGCTAAGAGGATATCTGAGTGAGTAAATACAGGATTTATATAGCCTTGGAATCCACCCATGTGATACGATGTCTATTGTAAAGCTGGAGAGCTCAGGTTGGCAGTCAAGGGAGAGTGTTCTTATAGATGATAGGGTTTAATCCCAGTTCTTCTGCTAACCGGATTTACATGTTCCAGAAAGTCCTTTCCTTTACCCTTTTGACATCCCTGATTCCTAATGTACAGATAAAGTGTATTGTACTGCCTGCTCCGGGTGGACTCAGTAACCCCTCCTGCAGTTATGGTGCAACAGTCTGCAGGATAGATGGCCAAGAGCACCTCCGGAGGTGGATGGGTGCTCACAGCTCAGCTCTGCACTCACTGTCTGGTTATTAGCTGTGAAGATCGCCATACCAGATTTATAAAGTCAGCGTTTGCTGAGTGGTCTATTGTGATGGGCTCAAAATAGCCTTACGTTTCTGTGCGGGGTATCAGGCCTTCTCCTAATACCCAGTAACTTCATACTCAAAACATCAGCCAGCTATTGTGTAACTCTAGTGACAGCAGGTTCTTGCTACAAATCCTGAAAGCTGTCTCTTGGATACCCTTAACGTATTCATAACATTGGTATTTATGTATTTATCTCTGAAAACCATAACCTTGGAAAAAGCATTTAGGGGAAAGAAGGCTGTAGTGATTAAAGAAAGCTCTGTTCATTTGAACAACATTAAATACAACTGGCATAATGACAACTGTGAGATCTGATAGAATATAGAGAAGGCTGCAAATAAAGGGCTTGTATTTTTCCCTGATGTAACATAATGGTCACATTTTTCTTTCACAATGGTTTTGCCGAGATAAAGAACAAATTATACTGATTTGATTGCTACTTAGAAATACTTAAAATTGAAAAAGACAGCAGGTGGGCCTGGTTAGAAAGGATGGTTATTTTAGCATAACAGATGCATGCATAAAACATTGCCCAGCCAATTTTTTAATCATAAGACCCCCCAAACTTTTTCTCTCCTACTTTTCCTTGGGATGTGACCAAGTGGACAACAAAAGTAGCTGCTGCTTGAGGGTATCCTCTAGGCTCAAAGAGCTCACAAGCCCCAGAGAGGCTTATGGAAGGAGGATGCTCCAGGGTGGAAGGAAGTAAAAAACTTGACTGGTTACAGGTGGGGAGGTGGGGCTGCCCCCTGAGACTAGTGCCACAGGACCCCACAGGTGGGAGGGGGTGGCAAGTACACAGGGTTCTAAATGATACCAAGCACTCCTTTGCCTTTTCAAAATTCAATTTCTGATTGCTGAGAGGGGTGTGTTTGGCTTCCCAGATTTTCACTCATCCCTGGGCCTCCCTTTCTGGAATCGTTCCAGTGTCCTGGAGTTCCATGGTGGCAGAAACCAGGGACTCTGTCAAGTCATCCCTTTCGGCTTCTGGTTTCTCTGCTTCCAGGAAATGTGAATCAGAGGCTGTAAAATGAAGATATGTTGTTTCATTCTGAGCGTGGAGTGGAGGACCACAGTCTGGCTCCCCACTCCTCATCAGTCCCCCATCTCCTCTGTTGCAAGCACACGAGCCATTGACTTGCTCTTTGTTAAAAGTGAAAGGAGGACTTTATTCCGGGTGAGTAGGTGCTGGAGCTGGGACTATAGAAAATAACTCAGGTGTGCAAATGGCTGGGGAGCTGCGGAGATGCCCAGCCTGACTTGGTCTTGTCTCACACAGAGCCTCTGATCTCTCCTGCGGCCTCTCTCCTCTTAACCAGGTGGACGAGCTCTTTCAGATTTGGAGACCTGAGTAAACTGGAGCATTCTGGGCAAGAGCCAGGAAAACACTTTCGGTTCACGGTGACACTGGCTCTCTCCAGAGCACCTCCATCCTCCTGTCCTGGTGCTTTGTCTTAGCTTCCCAAGGACAGAAACTCCTCCAGTTTCTTTTTCAGAACATTTGGTCCAGGCACCTCCCACAAAATGCCCCTACTGGTCAAGTCCTCTCTAGCTTCGCCCTGAAGATTTTACTTTTGAGTCATTTTTATTGTAGCAGAGTTTCCGAGCTATAGAAGACTGGAGACAGGACTGTGTGCATGCTGTGCGCCATTTGCAAACCAGAAGAGTCATTCCAAAGGAGATTAAAAAAAAAAAACCTCTCTCATTAACCATCCCTAAAAAAAGTTAGAGACTAAATTACGGAAATGACCTCCTGAGATGCACTGGCACCCATTGACTTTCCTTATCTAAGTTAGGGACCACCCGCCTACTCTACCCCTTCCTCAATTACTCTTTGCTTTAAAGTGTTAATTATCTCTCAGGTTTGTTTGTCTTCTTTAAAATTCACCAGGCCCTGTGTCCCTATAAATACCCCTTTCTTTTGTTAATAAAGTTGTCTTATGGCCCACTTGGGGGCTAACATGTGCCCACATACCCCACCCCAGATCCCTCCTTGTTAACATCTTACACTTGTGTGGTCCTGTTTTTCATAAATAGCAAACCAGTATTACTGTTTTATTGTTACGTAAGGTGTATTTTTTCCCAGATTTCCTTAGTTTGTATTGACGTCCTTTCACTCTTCCAGGGTCCCTTTAGCACAGCACATTTGTGATGTGCCTGCTTAGGCTCTTCCAGGCTGTGAGAGTTTCTTAGACTTTCTTTTGGGTAACCTGGACCAGCTTGAGAAATGCTGGCCAGGTATTTGGTAGAGTGTGTCTCAGGTATTTTCTTCAGGTTTGGCTGGGTTTACAGGTTTGAGAGGAAAACTGTGTAAGACCGTTCACATGCGGCCAGGGTCACCATCCTCACGGTCTGTCACCAGTGAAGTGAACCTTGATCAGGTGACTGAGGTTGTGACTGTCAGTCATCTCCATGGGAAGTTCCTTTTTCCCACACTCTGCTCCTTGAGGGGAAGTGGCTATTTGTTACATTGAAGGTATGAGGCTTTCTCCTCATACTTTTATTGAGGGCAGAACAACTACATCAATTATTTGGATTTGTTGTTGTTGTTGTTGTTCAGAAAATTGGTCCCTTTTTCTCCCAGTATTTACACAGCTATTTATTTATGTCAGGATGAACTTGTGGATATTTGTATTTTGGACTGTGTGAAATACTACGTGGTTTATTCTGGTGCTCGGATTTCCCCAGTTTTGTCCACTGGTGACTCTTCTGTGCCTTTGACTGGCTCATTCTGGTATTCTTTGTGCACTTCCTTGCTTTCTGGAAATGTAGGACACTCCAGATTCTTATGTTTCCTACCCCAGTCCTAGAGTCAGCATTTCTCTTAGGAACCTTGATTCCAGTTTCTAGAGAAGGGTATTAAAAATCAAGACCTGAGTGCTAGGTCTCCAGTAGACCTTATAAAAGCTCAACTCTTCAGTTCCCTTTTTGTCTGATCCAAATCTCTTCTCTGTAATCATTTTCATGCTAACTTGTCCAGCCTCTTTCAGTGGCCTGTCATCAACCTAACATTGCCCCAGAACCTAATATTTATAGGCTGGGTGAACATGATTCATCCTGTCCCCCAGCAAGTGAAGGGGGAGGGGGGACCATGTGAACCTAACCTTGTTCCTCTCAACCAGACCCTCCAGCCCTGCAGGGTGGAGGCTGCAAGTGACCAAGTAGAGTACCTGGAAGCAGGGTTTGCCCTATGCACAGCAGACCACTGAGGAAGATTGGAGGGGTCTGAGTGAGGGAAGCTATCCTATAATAAAACATAGCCCAGGTGGTCCCTAGGCTGGCCCTACCCACACATATACTGTCCCTGGGGAACTTTAATGGCTGACCAGATTTCCTACTTACCTTGATTTTGCCTTTTTTCTCCAGCCTTCTCTTCTCAGTCTTCCCCAGTGCTGGTCACTTGTAGATAGATGGTTAGAATGCAAAAGCTACCAGCAGCACACTCTTATACTATCAGGGGTAGAGAGAGCCTTGCACGGGACCTGGGGCAGTTCAGTCCGATGCCACCGTCTCTTTGCAATGTCACCATCTAGTGGTTGTCCAGCCTCCATTTGAATTCCTCTTGTCTCAGGGATATCTTGACTTGTCTGGGAATTCTTTTATTACTTTGGACAAATATGACGGTTCGGAAAATTGTCGTTGTGCCCATGTATGGTTTAGGTAGCTTTCTTTTATTGGTGCTACTTTTCTCTTTCCCCACAGAGATGCTCAGAATAAATGAACTGCCCTTTTCACTTAGCAGCCCTTCACACATCTGACAGTATTTTTCTTTTAAAAAAAAACTGATTCTATAACATGAATGTTTTTTCATGTCTTTAAATAGCCTTTGAAAACATGATATTTAAAAACTTTGTAATAGTCTGTTGTAGCTACTTAACTGTTCTCTTCTTGTTGATGCGGAGATGCTGTCTGTTTTTGGTTATTACGGATAATGTACAGGGAACATGGCAGAAATCTTTGTATTTCCTTAGTGTGGGTTATTGGATGAGGTATTACTGAGTCACAGGGTAACTTAGCTTGTATTTGCTAGAGAGTAGAGGCTTCCTATTATTGGAAGCGATACGGTTATCACTCTGTGGTATGGATCTAGAATACCAACGTGAAATTTTCAAGTTGCTTATGGGAGATGAGGATCCATATTGCCACCAAGATGTGATATGGAGTCGATCACTGTCTTTGCAGAAGTCTCCTTGTTAACCCGAGTGTTTTTTTGAGTGACTAATCTTTACATTTTTATTTTTTAACTTTTATTTCAAATTATATCTGTTGAGGTAATGCTAACTTACATCACTGTGTATGATCTAAGTATAGAGGTTTATACTTCAACAAAACATGTGCCACCACACCATACCCAGCCACCAGAGTATCCATAATTCTCCACCGGTCACTGTGTCCCCTCTCCCTCTGTCCCTTGATCCCCCTCCCCCATCAATAGTTCAATTCTATAGTCATGTTTCCAGGGTTTGTTTTGGTTTTGTTTGCTCTGTCCCTTTGTTTGATTTCTCTATATTTCGCTTGTGAGTGAAACCTTTCGGTATCTGTCTTTTCTCCTAACTTACTTCATATAACATATCTCCTCCAGTTCCATTCATGTTTTTGTCAATGGTAAGAGTTCATCTTTTCTCTTTCTATCACTGAATATAGTCGTCTATTGTGTATATGTTCACACGTGGCTTCATCCACGTGACTGTATTTGGGCACCTAGGTTTTTTCTAACTGTATACATGACTGCAATGACCATAGAGGGGCAGATAACTTTTCAAATTAGTATTTTTGCATTCTCAGATAGATCACCTACAGGAACTGCTTGACCATATGGTGGATCTATTTTTACTGTTTTGAGGAATTTTCCATATTGTTTTCCAGATAGGCTGGGCGGGTGGGCTTGCCTACCTTCCCATCAACAGCATACTCTGCCTAGTACTCATATTTCTGAGTCTTTTGAGATGGGCCATTCTCACAAGTGTGAGGTGATGTCTCGTGGTTGGATTTGCATTTCCCTCATCATTAGTGACGATGGGCATTTTTTCTTGTGTCTCTTGGCCATCCAGCTGTCTCCTTTGGAGTAGTCCCTGTTTAGCTCTTTCGGTGTGACTGATGTTTAGGGTAAAAATTTAAAAAGTCACATTTTGAATGAGGGCAAATCAATCTGCTGCTGAGATACCAGCAAGTCAGAAATGGCATTTGCAGATAGAGTAATGCCCGGAGCAAGTCTGTGTGTGTGAAGGCACCTGCATTTTCAAGACCAAAGTCAAGCTGTCCACAGTGATATATGGAGCAGTTGTCCAATAGCCAGTGGAAATATTGAAAAGGTCAGAGATTTCGCACATTCAGATAGAAAGCCGGATGAAGAGTTAAAATTAGATAAAGGGACAGATTCATTCTGGAGTGAAATCTGAACAGGAACAAAGTTTCTGTGTAACTTTTGCTAAACATGGTGACTGAAGAAGAGAAACAATGAAGTCTTGGCACTCATTTGGATATTTTAAGGATAGATGAGACAATACATTTGGAAATGGAATAGTAACTTGGGGAGGACATGGGCATAGCATCAGGAGGGGATGATGATTAACTCTGCTCTTCCACAACTAGCCAGGTAATCTTGGATAAGTTAGTTAACCTCTTCAGCCTTGATTTTTTCTTCTAGGAAAGGGGGATTCTGATGCTTGCTGTGTTATCCTGCAAGATTAATACAAATGCCAGCATAACAGCTGCCATGTAATAGCTGCTGAGTTAATGTTCAATACTCTCACCTTTACTGCTGGGAACTGGAAGCCAGGTACCCAGACAGGCATGCCTGGGGCATCTCATTATCTCCTAGACCACCTAGAATAGGAGTTAGTACCCAAAGGAAAGACAGTGTTGACTCCTTTCATGGGTATCAATAGCATTATTCACACAGAATTTATTCCAGGAGATCAAACATTGAGACAGGATGCAAGGTAGAAATTCTGAAACTATAGAGAGTTTGTGCTATCCACAAGGAGTAAAGCATGACCCCTGGATCTGGCAAGTCTGTTGGGTCGAGGAGGGGAAAGGATTAATGTTACTTCAGAGCTATTGAGGGGGCTGATTTTGTACCACAACCTTTCCATACAGCTTTCATTTTTGGTTGTATTCTCCATTTTGAGAGAAATGTTGACTTACTGTTCTGCATAGGATTTTGGGTTATAAGCTTCCACCTCTGTAGGTATACATTATCGTCACCTAAGCACCCACAATCCCCCACCACAGATGATTGAGCCTCCTTCCTGGTTGGCTCCCCCCCCCTCCCTTCTGGCAGCCTAAGCTCTGGGTCAGACTTCTAGGGTTGGTTTTGGTTTAAATTTGTCTGTTCCTTTGTTTTGTTTCTCTCTATTCCACAAATGAGTGAAATCATCTGGTATTTGTTTTTCTCCTTCTGACTTATTTTGTTCAGCATAACCCCCTCCAGTTCCATCCATGTTGTAGCAAATGGAAAAATTTTATCTTTTTTTTAATAATGGAGTGGTATCCCATTGTGTATACATGCCACAGCATCTTTATTCACCTCTCTGTTGTTGGGTATTTAGGTTGTTCTCTAATCTGGCTATTGTACACAGTGCTGCTGTGAACACAGAAATGCACAGATCCCTTTGAATTAGAGTTTTTGCATTCTCTGGGTAGAGACCCCCTTAGGACAATGCTGTGAGGTAGAAATTTGCATCTTCCTGTTGTATCTAGAGAGCAATAGAGCCATCATTGGCACTCAAGTCTCTGTTACTCTATGTCATTGTGGGCAGTATTTATTTATTTATTTATTTATTTATTTATTTATTTATTTATTTATTTATTTATTTATTTATTTATTTATTTATTTATTTTTGAGACTAGCTCTATTTTTGCAGTGGAACCACAGGCTCTCGTTGCCCGGGGTACCACAGACTCAAGCAACCCCCAGCCTCAACTTCCCAGGTAGCTGGGATTACAGGCGCGCACCACCACACCCAGCTATTTTTTTTAGAACTAGGTCTTGCTACAGGCCCCAGGCGGGACTCGAACCATGATCCCTAGCCCCGGCTGCTTCATAGGCTGAAGGTTACAGGCACGAGCCACCGTCCTGACAGTCTTATGCTTCCTGAGCCTTGGGGTTTTGCTTTGCTTTTCCTGCTTAACTTTTAGAAAGTGGCAACAGTCACCCAAAAAGATGGTTACTGACCAAAACGTGGCATTACTCTCCTAGGTCACCCCTGGGATTGTCTCTAAAAGCCTCTGGACTCCTGGCAAATCTCACATCTCTGCTCAGAGGAGACCAGGCCATGAGCCAGGTGTGTCTGTCTCCAGGTCATGGAGCATGGAAGGGAAGTGCACCAAGAGACAAACACATGACTGACCTTTCCCCTCACATCTTCCCCAGACCTTCCCTGGTCCCCACTGTCTGTGGTTCAGTGTTCTTCTGGGCACCACGAGAGTGCCAGTCAAGCCTCCCTTCTTATCAGCCTCTCGGCAGCAGCCATGGCTCTGAATAGCTGGCCCTGCTCCACCTTAACTCGGGGGTCTGGAGCTTCTTCCCAAGGGAATGTTGTTTCTCCTTTCCTGCCTATGAACTGTGCTCTGTTTCCACAGTGGAGTTTCACCCCTTCCCCATCTCCCCAGCACACCACCCCCAGGATTAAAGGGTCAGAGGCAAGTGCTTACGCCCCTGTTCTAAGACCCCAAGACTCCATCCTCTGCAGTGAGGAAGAAAGCAGCAGGCCGAGTGTACTCACAGGCCAATCAGCTCACTTCCTCCTCTTGGCTGAGCGCTGCTTTCCCGGTGGACCCACTCTCTGAGGAAGCCCTGACTCCAGATCCAGCTGTAGGTCCTGGCGTGTTCCCTGAGTTCATCTTTGGTCTCTGCTCCTTCAACCTGCCCCTCTCTGACCACAGTCAATTCCAGGCCCCAGCCCCTGTCCACCTTTCATCCAGTCCGGACCCACAATCCCCCAGGCCTGGCTCCATCCTGTCGCTGTCTTCTTTCTGAGCCAGCGCCCCTGAAGACGTCCTTCACGTGGTATTTCTTTCATATTTCGTGCAGCTCCTTTCCAGAACTCGGCAGCAGGAACTGTGCTGGAGATGACCCATGTCAGTGCTAAAGCAATGAGAGACAGTCCCCTCCCTCAGCGGTCATCTGGTGTCCATGCACTGAGTTGAGTCTCCATGGGAGAAGCCATTGCAGGTTTCTGCTCTACAGAACAAGCTGCTTCCTTTGTTTGCCTTCTTGACAGCTAAATGTCTCAGATTTCTGAGGAGATCTTCTAGAAAGAAAAATCCTAGTGACTCAAGCCAGCAGGGCTGTATTCTTCTGGAAACACCTAGAAGTCTCTTTCTAGAGCTGTTTGTTGTTGATGAAAATGGGGGAAGTCCACTCCAGGAGAGTTTCTAAAACTGCCGGAGCAATGGCAGCCCTGTGGGGATGGGAGTAAGAACACAGGGTAGGGAGCCAGTCAACCCACGTTGAGATGGACAGAAGTGGCTCATGCGAGTCCCCCCCAAAACTCCCTGAACCTTCACTTCTCATCCGTAAAGTGAGGATGAAAAGAATACCTTTCTGATGGTGTTGGTTTGAAGATCAAATAAAATAATGAATGTTAAAGTGTATTGTGAGATATCAGGCACTTTTTAATGTTAACTATTGATAGTAATATGTATTATTATTAGCCTATGATTCCACAGGATGCTTTAGTGACAAAGAAGAGAAACCCTGATTCCCACTGACTTAACGACAGGGGAATTTATGATCTCCTGTAACAGGAGATTCAAAGGTAGTCAGGCTTCAGGGTTGGTGGGCTCAGGGTCTTCAGTGGTGTCTGGCAGCCAAGGTTCTTTTCATGTGTCTGTTCTGCCATCCTGGGTGTCTGCTTTATCTTCAGCCTGGGCTGAAATGGCTCAGCAGATCCGAGCATTACCTGTAGATAGAACTGTGCTGAGGAAAAAGAGATGGTTTTTCCTCCCTGTGGCTCTCTCAGGAGACAGGGGCGCTCCTCCCAAACTCCCAGCAGCCTTGAGCTCATCCTTTTTTTCTACAGGAATCAGTTCACTTGCTATTCCTAGAACAACCAGAGGCAGGGTACCCTTGGCTGCACCAGGCTCCCAGGTTTATAGAAGAGGTGGTCCTGGATCATCATACAGGGGCTCTAGCAAGAAGAAAGATGGGGTGCTGGGCATTGAGTTGGCAAAGGTGGTGTCTGCACTGTGTGATTGACATTGTTACTGCTACACTGTGTGCCTTGAAGGTGGGGGACTAGCTCTGTGTGGTTGGGTATGTCTGCAGTGCCTCTCATAGTAGTCGTCACATTGTTAATGCTTCATAAATATTTGTTGCATGAATATTACAGGCTGTGTGAGACCTGATGGGGCACCACCATTGACAAGGACATGTTCAGATGTACCTTGCTATGCAAAAGGCCCTCCCAGTTGAGCGCTGAAGTCATCTCTCACACTCAGCACTGGATCCAGTGCTGGGATAATTCACATAAACGCCCTCTAAAAATGTATTCAGTAAACAGGTGACCCATGTTTGATGGAAGAAATGCTTATTTAATAGCAATAGCAGATACACAGCGCAGTTTTCATGCTTAGTGCTAGCACTTCGGTATGACTGCCTACATCATTCTTCGGCTGACCCTGTTTACTAGTTGTTCCCATTTCACAGCTGAGAAGACTGAGGCACTGAGGCCTTCGCTCACTTGTTTTGGCTACAGGTTGATCAGGTAGTTTTGCTGCAAGTGTTTTCTCCACGTAACTGACTGTAAGACAGTTTTGCTGTAGGAAGAGAAAAGAATTAACTGCTTTTTCGTTTTGTTTCATCTCTCTATTGATGAATCAATCAATTTAATGTATCGAAGTGAGATGTCAGTTTGATTTCATTTCTCCATTGATGAGATAAGAACCAACTCTTGACACGCAGTTATGCTACCATTTTCTAGCAGAGTGGCAAGGCGTCTGGCTTTCCGCTCTGACTTCACGCTTGCAGAAGGTTCGAGACCTGAAAACATCTTTAATATCTTGAACCCACAGAAGACCTGGAAGATCGGGATTCAGGTAGAAGCCACCACAGAGCATTCTCTTCACTGCATTGCTGTCACTCTGCTTATATGCGTGGACAAATTAGAATGCTTTTTGCAATATAGTCATACTTGAATATTTTGTCCAAAATTTTGTCATTACGAGTCCATGTTCTCTAGTGTCAGGTTGAATGTTTCTCTTTTCTTTATTTTCTCTTTTGTGGCAAAATTGCATATGACCAATTAGTTCCCTGGCAGCTCCCTGGGTCTGGTTCTGGGCAGGGCTGGCTCAGGGCATTTAAATGCCCCCAACCTGCTTCTCTAGGCCTCCAGCTGTGTCTCTGGCCACCTTCTGTCCAGGGAAGAAGCCTGGCATGTCAGGTTAAGTAGGCTCTGCTGCCCCTCCCATCCCTGTAGCACCCCCCTAGTCTGGCCTTCTTCTGTCTGGGTGCCCGGCTGTTGGCAGAGCAGGCTGACCACCTCTGGAGGGTGCCCACTGGGGGAGCAGAGGGTATGTGGCAGATGAGGGAGAATACAGGGCCCATCAGGCCCTCCTGTGACGACCCTACTGTTTACAGGCTCAGTCACCCAAACATCCACCTTTCCTTGGAGGAGCCCCCAGATCTCAGGAGTGCAACCTTTTTGCTGGAGGAACCGGCCATTGCATCATCGTTTATCTGAGTGCCAGTTCTGGCTGTCCCTACTGATTGTCAGGAAGGGTGACTGTTTACGGGACTCTGCATAGCAGGAAGGAAGCGAGCTGTGTTAGTGGGGTGTTGCTGCTGTCAGCATCCAGGCTGGGCTGACTTGATTGTTCATTTGCTGAGCTTGGTGCCTTGTGGAGATAAGTCTCTCAGGCAGAGCTGCTCTGCTTCAGGATGGACCCCTTCTTAGCTATCTCTGTCATGACCCAGACTGGGGCTCCATGTCATGAAGGGTGTTGGTGAAATAATACCAATAACAAAAACAACCATTGATTGAGCATTCATTACGTGCCACGCACCAGCCTACTATCCTCAGTGCTTTGCAGGTATAAATGACTCCTCAATACAAGACCCTTCTTTTGCCTTTGTTATGCAGAGGAAAACTGAGGCATGGAAATACTGAGTGGCAAGGGCCAGACTGGGCTTCACATCAAGCTCCTGGCCCTGAAGCCTGCACACTCACCCTCTCTTCCCTCACTGTGTACCATAAAGCTAGTACTTTATGCGTGCAGGGCATTTATTATTACCCAGCAGCCCAAGAAAATAGGAAGCATTATACAGGCAAGCCAAGGCTGAAAATCTTGCTCAAGGCCACACAGTAGAGAGCAGAGGAACTGACTCTCAGCCTCCTATTTATTCCCTCGATCCAGTTTGTTGTATTAACTCCCCTGTACCCTTTCAGGTCTTTCCTTGTTTCATGAACCTAGACTCCCTCTAGCAAGAAGGGGGGCTCAGAGATCCCATGGTCATCTTTCTGGGGCTTCTAGGTAAGGTCACTCTGACCAGCCTTGCTTCCTGCTCATGACAACTTGTCTCCAGGGAGGCGATGAGTCTATCCCAGGTCTAGATGCAAAGAGCCTGTACAGGGTCAGAAGAACTTGTACCCACATGGCCTAGTGCTAGGGAGGACACGTGACTATGGCATCCGGGCAAGGCCTGTCTGGAAAGACTGCACCCAATAACCCCTGGTCTCCGCCTGCAGATGACAGCCCGCAGACAATCAGTCCAGTCTGTGAGTAATGTCTAGTAACTAAATGCTAATTAATTTGCTGTTGCATTTGAGTTAATTTATGGGGTGCTCTCTTCAGCGAGTAAATTTTAATTAAGAAGAGTAAAACAAATGACAAAGTAATTTCCAAAAAATTAATTTTCAGTAAACACAAGCCTTTGTTTTGCTTTGTATCGGTAATAAAAGTTAGAGAGAAGCTTCCCTTGTCCCCTAACCACCCCCCCCCCTCCAAAGACAGAGTTTGAGCCTAAGCCAGGCTCTTGGAGGCAGGCAAATTAACAGGCAGGCAGGGCCAAAAGGAATTGGGCAGAGAGCCTGAGAGAAATCAGAAACAGGCCTCCAAGAAATGCAACAATGGCAGCAGAGTTCTCCCCTGTTCATTGTGTGTCATTTTTTTCCAACTCGGCATCTTTTAGGATCTGGAGTGGGGAGCATTGAGCTGTACATGTTTCCGGTAGAAGTACTAAGTGGGGGAGCAAGAGGTGGAGGTGTTTTATTATTTTGTAATTCGTCAGCTTGCATAACCAAGTAGGAAGGAAAGAAGGGAAGAAAGCATTTGTTTGCAGAACTTTCCCCAAGTTCACTCAGCTTCTCTTACCTCATATCCCACAGTTCTGTGAGGATAGTGATGACCCTCCGTTTCCATAGTGCAGGTAAGGAAACTGAGGTCACAGCTCCCTGAGATTTGACAGCAGCTTCATGGAGCTGAGCTTCCCATATTGCCATGCTGTCTTTTCAACTGCCTGTGTAACACAGGTTTTTGAAATCAATTTGCAGGCCTTGGTCTTGCTGCCATTCTATGTCTGGCTGAGTGGTAAGCTAGGAATGGAGGTGGTGCTGTGAACGTTGCTGCTGGAGGGTTAAGATCTGGGAAATGTCAGAGAGACTTGCTCCAGATGCATGAGCCTGGGGGACACCCTGCTTGGCCAGACCCAAACGATGTCTCAGAGGGGAGGGTTACCAGGCCCAAGGCTGACCTTGCCAGAGCTGCTTTCAGTCAGCTGCGTTGCATCTCCTCACTTGAGAGCATGAAAGCCCCAAGTATAAGTAGGTGCAGCTGAAAGGAGGTGAGGGGCCCCTCCGCGGAGGCGAAGCCCCTGCACCATCATCCAGGGATGAAGCCAACTATGTAGGGTCTTCGCATTGCGAGAATCCGGCTTGCCCTGCTGCAGTCAGTGGAGGCTCCTATGAAAGTATGGATTTGTCTGGATTTCTCTGTATAATCCCAAATCTGTCAGGCCTTGTTAAATTTGATGGGGCCTGAAAGGTCTGATGTTAAGCAAATACTCGGTGACCAGAGTCTTTGATGAGAATCAAACTGAAGCTTAATCCTGAGGTAATGGCTTTCCCCATAATCCCAGGAGACTGGGATAAGCAGGGGAAGCAGTCTGCAGTGGAGCCTAGTGAGCGGAAGCTGGGAAGGGGAAAGAATAGAGTTTGGCCGCCCCCTTCAGCCAGGTATCCCAGAGGACCCTGGCACCCCATTCCTGTTGGGGAAAGGGCATCCAAACAGGGAGGCAGATGCATTTTGCCAGAAGAGGGGTGAAAGGGAATGAGGACAGAGTTGTCTGGCTCCTGTTGGTGCAGATGGCTCTGGATAAAGAGAACCATGGGAAGCCAGGAAAGAGGGACTAAGTTGATACCTGTGAACCTCAAGTGTGCATGCCAGGACACTCTCCCCTTAAGGTCTGGGTCCTGAGCAGCAGGGTTGTATCACTGAGGGTTTGGCTGGGGCCAGCTGAGGGGCTCTGCTTTCTCTCTGGGCACTGGAGGTCAGGTCCCTGCCGGCAGGGGTGGAGGGAAATGTGGACCTCAATCACCACCGGACTGGGGTGTACAGCCTCAATGCACCTCGAGACTTCTGTCAGCCAGGGGAACTGCATCCTAGGCTTGTGCAATGGGTGGGGTGAGGGACCTCACCACCCTCTTGGAAATACAGCGCTGATCACACTGCAGGCTGCTCTCGGGAGAGGCTGCCAGCACCTCGTCAAGGTACCTGATTAAACATTCATGGGGAAAAATAAATAAAGTAAACATTTTGCGAAGAGATGCTTAAGCAATCAGGCGCTTCAGGGGGTGGCTCCTGGAGAGCTGTAACCACAAGCCCCAGGGTAATTGGCATTTATTGTTGGCAGCCCACTCCTCCTGGGTCCCAAACAGGGGGTTGATGCTGCCACTGCCTCCCCAGAGGCTCCAGCCTGCCCGGGGACCCTGGGATCTCCCAGGCATTTAAGTTCAGCTGCTTATTTTCTTTCTCACGCTGCCTTGTTGCAGCAAAGATCAGTGAGGAGTGGGGGAGGGGTGACAGCGAGGGGGCAGGATCTACTGGACCCATCATGCTCTCCCTTCAAGGTGTGGGCTTCTGGACTCTGCCTGTGGGTCTCATGGGGAGGTCTGTATGGCCCTCTCCCTCCTGTCACTAGTCACATGACTTTGGGCCAAGCGCTCAGCCTCTCTGAACATGTTTATGGACTATGAGAAAGACGTGCCTGGCTCTGCCTTCTCAGAAATGGCAAGATCCTAGAAGGGTATTAGGAAGAAAGCACATGATGTGGATGTGGAGAGAAAGGAACACTCTCACACTGCTGGTGGGAATGTAAACAGGTCCAGCCACTATGGAAAACTGTGTGGAGAACCCTCAAACTAATGAAAATGGAACTGCCATTTGACCCAGCAATCGCTCTCATGGGAATCTACCCAAAGAGACCTCAATATGGGTACAAAGGGACACCTGTGCTGGGATGTTTATTGCAGCACTATTTATAATTGTGAGGACATGGAAACAACCCCAAATGTCCCAAAACAGATGAATGGATGAAAAAGATGTGGTATATATATATATATATATACAATGGAATATTGCTCATCAATCAAAAATGACAAATTTGATGAATTTATGATAACATGGCTAGACCTAGAAGAAATATTAGCAGAAACAAGTCAGAAAGAAGACAGAAACCAAGTGGTTTCACTAATATATGGAACATAGGAAAAACAAACAAGGCCAGAAGGAAAAGTCAAAACAAGTTAACAACCAAACTAAAGTACACAATGGGGGGGGGAATGGGGAGAGCGGTCAGGGACGGAAGGTGGTGGGTGATCCCCAGGGAATACAAAGATGTGAGAGAGGAAGGAGAGAAAGGAAGGAAGGGGGAGGGAAGAAGGGAGGAGGGAGGGAGAGAGGGAGACAGGAAGAAAGGACAGCACAATGAGGATGATGGGCACTGATTAGGTGCTAGATAAGATCCCAATACTGTAATGCATCATTCCATTTCACCTCTGCATCAACTCCAAGGGCAAGATGCTGTTGGCCCATTTCACAGATAAGGGCCATCAGCACGGAAAGCTAAATGACTCCCTGGCCCCCAGCAGGCATTTGACACGTCACACTGGCATGTGCCATCAGTGGTATGTGCGCACACAGGTAAGTTTCATTAGTTCAATTCATTTACTAGAAATCAGCCTCTCTGGCGGAGAAAAATTAATAGAGCTGTCTGATGGCAGACCCTAGGGAATACCTCCCTATCCTGAACATGTTAAACCTAGTAGGCTTGTGATTTACCAGTCTTGACCTCTGGATAACCAACCATAGGAGAAGCGCTTTGCTTTCCTCATGAAGACAGAGGCAGTCAGGGTGGTTTTCTGAAGGAAGTGGCATCTTAGCTGAATCCTCAGAGACACCAGACCAGTCCAGCTCAAAAGCCAAAGCAGAATAGGCTTGCAGCACCGTGCATGGGACTGAAATCTCAGACATCCTCTGGCCCCAAATGAGCGTGTTCTGTGGTTCACCTGCTTTCCGAGGCCCCCCCACCTGCAGAAGTGAAGGTGTCATGACCGTAGATGACATTCCCCTTTCTGTGGGTGCAGCAGGGGCTGACACCCCAGCAGCTGTACAGATGTTGGGCTAATATGTCAATGAAAGAAGTGAATTGAGTGTTTGCATCCTGCGCTTTCCGTCCCATGGAGCTCCCCTGAAGTGTAGGGGCTCATTTTCTGTGGGGATCCATCTCTCTGGCAGCAAAACGAGCTCTTCAGACCAGAACAGTCTTCTGTGCAAATTAAAGTAATTCATTGTGCATCTGTAGTCAAATACACACCTGCACCCTCTTATTAATGTGGTCTCTGTTTTTAATTGGCTTTCCCGTAGCTAATTATCTGTCAGATAAAGGGTTGTTCACTGCACAGAGGGCATTCATCCATCAGGGCATAGGCGAGGCCAGGGGACCCCGAGGTGGATGCTGGGAGGTGCTCGCCTTTGGATAAAGCAGAAGAGAATGGAGGGAGAGGTTAGGGAACCCAAGATACTCATTCACCTGCTCATCCTTCCATTCAGCAAACCTTTCTAGAACACCCGAGGCAGCCACTTTGCCATGCATGGCAGCTGAGAGACTTTCCCACCTGGGCAGGAAGGCAGAGTTGGGGAGCAGAGCTCCAGCTTCTAACAAAACAAGAACAAAAAACCAGACTTTTGCAGTTATGCCGAGGCTCCTTGCAGGCATGGAGATGAACCACTCTGGAAGAGATGATGGAGCAGGAGGCAGCACGGAGACTTTGTGTAGCCTCCTGCTTTTGCAATGGAGGGGAAAAAAGCCCAGAGAGGAGACAGAGACCTCTGGAAGGGGCACTGCAAAGCTCAGGCGTGACCCCTGCTCTCTAGCTCCAAGTGCTTAGCCTTTGTCCCAGCTCTCACCAGCCCCTGAATTGAGAGGTTCTTTGGTGACAGCAGGAGAGGAGTTTGCAGTCCTGGCTTGGCAAGTTAGGTGCTGTCTGATGCAGCACGCTCTCTCCTTCCTCCTCATTGTTTGCCTGAAGACACATTTCCTCTAGAACCTGGGAGTTTGAGCAGGGTCGAGCATGCCATGGACTTCACTTCCTGTATCCATCTGGCAGAGTCCATTGAGAGAGACAGGCCCCTGGGAGGTGAGGGAAGAGTCTTGCCCTTGTCAGGGAGGATGAGGGCTGAGCCGGCGATCCATGGCTTGTGGTGCTGACATGCCAGGGGCAGGGAGTTGGGTGGGTTCTCTTTTGTCTGAAGTGCAGAGGGGCAGATAGACAAGTATGTGGTGAGTGTGTGCACGCACATCAAAGGGGGGAACATTGCCCCAGGCACAGTGGGAATGATTTATAGCTTCTCTGCAAGGAGAGATGTGATTGATACGTTCTGCTCAGGATTTCCCCGTCTCCTCTGCCATTTGGCGCGAAGGCCCATCCCTGGGGGTCTCTCCTGGGCTATCACTCCTCCACTCCCTGGGGATGAGTGTACTAAGAGCTCTTAGAGGTGCTTTCAGGTGTTCATCGGGGTGTTTAGTAGGAAGCGCATAGAGGAATTCACATCCTAACTTCGCCTCTTACCACTTGTGTGACTTGGGCCAGTTCTTACTCTCTCTGAGTCCGAGGCTCCTGTAAAATGAGACTCTGGTGGGGCATCACACCACATGGACTACACTAGATGGTAGTTCTGGTCCACGTTCCTAATTCCCTGTGGCCTGTAGCCCTTTCAACAGCGCATCCATAGGAGCCTTTTCAAATAAAATGAGCTAATGGGTAAAAAAGTCACCCCCAGTTGGTAGTGGTGTTACTAGGGAGACAAAAGGGTGCCATGAAGGGTGGATCTTGCTCAGGTGTTGACCTTTGCTGGTGCAGGGGAGAGGAGGAGCCCAGCTCGCTGTCAGATCCTGGGCGAGGGTGAAGAATCTGAGCAGCCAGAATGCTGACCTCTGCCCCTTCTTGATTGAACCTTTTTTTTGAGATTAGGTCTTGCTATTTTTGCCTGTGTAACTGCAGGCTCATGTTGCCAGGGTATCATGGACTCAAGCGATCCCCAGCCTCAGCTTCCCAGGTAGCTGGGATTACAGGTGCATGCCATTACGCCCAGTTACATTGCCCCGAGCGGGACTCAAACCATGATGCCAGCTTCCTAGACTGCCACTTAGTGGCATGCACCACCCTGCCCAGCCTGATTGAACTTTAGGGGTGCCCATCACTTAAGGTTGGCATAAAGGATGTGGGGGTTTTACTGGCTGTAAACCCTTGGGAGAGCCCCCAAAACACTGTGCCTCAGTTTCCTCATCTGTAAAACAGGGACAGGAAAATACCTGTATCCCAGGTGAGAGTTAAAGTGGGTGAATGTGTGAGGTGCTGGACCAAGCCTAGCACATGATGCTCAAGAACTGTTACCAGTTGTCATTGTTATTTGGCTTTGGTATCAGAACTCAGGTCAAAGTCTCAGCTCTTTCATTTATCACGTGGTACTATGGGTTGTTGCTCAGTCTCCTTTGGCCTCAGTTTCTCATCCATTAAATGGGCATATGCAGCCAGGTATGGTGGTGTGCGCCTGTAATTCCAGCTACCTGGGAGGCTGAGGCTAGGGATCACTTGAGTCTGTAGGTCTGGGACTATCCCGGGCAACGTAGCAAGACCTAGTCTCAGAAATAGAGAAATAATAAATAAAAAAAAAAATAAAAAACTGCAAATTATTTAAAATAAATGGGCATATGCTTATGTGGCTATTGGGAGGATTAAATAAGACGTTTGGTCTGCAATGTCTGGAGCACCCGCATGCTCAACACTTATGTAACCTGTGCATCCCTCTGGGCTCACACATGTCTTTGCATCCTGAATCTACTCCCCGACACAGTGGTGTCTGCCTCAGGGGAAGGGGCTGGAGACATTTCCAGAACCCCTGACCCCTCATTCTTATTTGCAAGCCTGCTGTCAGTGACACCACTGCTTTTCAGGTGTGGAGCTCTTTTTATTTTTCAAAGAGCTTTTATGTCTTTAATCTTAGCTGGTTCTCACAGCAATTCTATAAGATGCCACGTGTATTATTCATCTTGTTTTATAGATAAGGAAACAGAGGCTCAGAGAGGTTAAGTGATTTATCCAAAGTCATTCGACAAGGTAACTGCATGCTCAGGTCCAACATTCACAGTTCTGCGGGCATAATGAACATTTATTTATTGCTTCATAGTTACAAAAACCTTTCTCATCACTATCTCATCTGATTGTCACTACAGCTGTGCAGAGGTAGGTGCGATGATCATCCTCATTCTATGGACCCAGGGAGGTTAAATGTCATGCTCGCCATTGCCCCGCAAATAAATGATGAAAGCGAGCTCGAGACCCACGTTTTCTGACTTCCATTGTCTGTCCTCTGTACATGCCATTTTTCAGTCCTCCCTTCAAAAGCTGGCTCCGCTTAAAAAAAGCAGAAACGGCCAAACAAAAACAAACAAAACAAAGCGCCAGCTACTCAGGGGCGGGCAGCTGCGCTCACACAGGCAGGGTGCACGGGAACTCTTTGACAACGGCGCGGAGTGGGCACGCGGGTGCGAGTGTGGGCCTCTAGCAGTGACTCGCACGAAGGCTGTAATTAGGCAGCTGACAGGCTGTACCTGTGACGCTGCTAGTGGCTCCACCTGCGAGAGGGACCCGGCGAGCACTGCTCATTTGGAGAGTTTACAGCCCAGCCAGACGTCGGGGTGCCCACCTGATGGCTCAGGCCAGAAGTCTCCCCAGGAAGTGGGGGGACAGACCGACCTGGACCTCGCCAGTGACACAGAGCTATTTGCTGTGGTGCTCGCTGCACATTATGCTAAAAGTGTGACAGATTTTAGAGGCAGGCTGGGCGGGAACCATGGAAACAGGTTAGAGTAGAGAAGCTGATTGCTGTTGTCGTGTTAGCAAGAGTAAGCTGGGGGCCTGGCTTGCGCTCCTCCCTCCGCGGCCCTCGCCTTCGCTCCTACTGACCCCTGGCTCTTTCAAGTGTGCTCCCCAGGGCACACAGCCAAATTGGGGAGGGGTGAGGGAGGCGGCAGGGACAGTGACACGTTGGGTGACACGTTGGTCAGTCTTTCAGCCTCTGCACTCTTGGGTATAATAATACCCTCTGGTGTGCTGAATGCACACGTGCGCCAGGCGCTTCTAGCCCTCATCTCCAGTCCTCTCAGCAACTGGGCAAAATGGTATCATCACCCACCCTCCCTATATGAGGACTTCAGAGGCCCAGAGACTAAGTAGCCCCCCCAACTTCCCGCAGCTACTATCAGATGAAGAATCTGGATCTAGAATCATCCGAATTCGGAAGCTGCATTCCACCCACTGCACCCTGCTCACCTGCAAGGTGATTGCACCCCTCAGTAGCGTTTACCAGCCAATTTTCCCACATGTCATTTAGGAGAAAGAAAAGATCTGTGTACTCTACTTTGTTTGCATGAGATCATGGGGTTTTTCCCAATCGTGGTGCACCTGTCTACAGAGAAAGATCGAGATCACATCTTTGTATTTCCCCCTGGTGAGCTGTCCTGTGGACCCTGGCAGGAGGGCTGACCGTCCGGTGAGGTCTCTCTTTTCAGGAATCCTCGCCCACTGCCCTTGTCTGAGCATTAGCGATGGCTATCACCATGGTTCCCAGACTCTTGAGCAGAGAATTCAATTTCTCTCCAAGTCAAGAGGAGGGAAGGTGCTGGATATGCAGGCCTGGAGAGCAGCCCAGGTCTACCCGGGGTGTGGATGGTGCGTGGAGAGGCTGTTAGTTCAGTCTCCACAGTGGAGCCAAAGCAGTGACCGCTCCTGGCTGCAGATCAGCTTGTTGAATGGGGCTCTTTGTGATGGGGAAGGTGGAACTGCCGAGCCCTTTCTAGGAGAATACCCCCTAATTCTGAGATAGTAGAGTAGGTATTTTCAGTGCGCAGAAAGCTCATGTCAGGAGGTGAGAAACATCAGGCACGGGGCAACCTTGTTCAGGGGTGGGAGGCATTAACCTAAAGGACAGCATGGACAAGGCTCTGGGAGTGCTGGACACCAGAGAGAGGCAGACTGTGAACTTGGGGAGTGGGGGAACATAGCCTAGGGTGGAGATCAGGATGTGGATCTTTGCACAGGTGTTTTCTGGAGGGATGGAGCAGGGGCAGCGTGCCTTGAGTTCCATGAGATGGTGGGTGGGAGGGCTGAAGCTATACAGGGGGACATTCTTTTATCCTTATCCCCTGGAAGCAAAGTTGAAAAAAACCCACAAATCATCTCTTCAACTCACGTTGAAGTACCCATAAAACGGCAGCTAAGAGTCCAGTGTAGGGGGCTTGGGAAGGGCTCACTGTGGGGACAAACTCTATTCTGGAAAGATCTGGCTGTGCCTGTGATCTCATGCCTCTGGAAACCTGGTCCAATGTCATCACCCCCACTGTGCCAACTTATTCTAGAAGTCTCTTCTTGGTTGTTGCTTCTACCCCTCAGTCTATATACATACCTGTCCTGTCCTAAGACTCTCAACCCCTAGATCCTACATTCCCTTTCCCTGCTGGACTAACTCTCTTTCCTGTCACTAGATTTTTCTTGAAAAAGTGATCAGCATTTGTGGTCTCTGTTTTTATTCTGTTTCCTCTCTGATTCATGAAAATGAGTTTCTGCTCCCACTATTCATGCGTGTCTCAGGTGACCAGTTTTTTTTGAGCATATACTGTATGCCACATACACACACCAGGTTTTGGGAAAACAGTCCAGTAGTATCTGTCTTTAGGACCTTATTCCAACCGAGGTGGGCAGGCAGACATTAATACAGATGGCACAAATAAATGCTGGTGATGATGAAAATATTAAGAAGACTTGAGGCATGGTGCCACAAGAACAGAAAACACGAAGATATGACATAGTTATATGTCCATAGTTATATGCCCAGTGGCCACCTCACTGCCAGGTCCAGCAGATTATTCTTGAGACTTTGCGGCATGCTTTGAGGGGCAGGAGAGGAACTGAACCTGGCAATATGCCCACCTGCAGTCAAGAGCTGGGAGGGCTTTACAAAGGGGCATCTTTGGGCACTCTCTGCCCAGGATACCTCCTGCAATTGACCATCATCTAGCTTTACTAGGGAAATTCCAATTGGGTCTTTTTGGGGTGAAGTCTTTTATCCTCATCCTACCTTGTCTACTCTATACTCTGCTAAATGGCATTGTTTGTACTCTAACTTTCATCCTATTGGGTGGGTGTGAATTTTTCAGGTCTGTTTGCCTTTCCCTTGGGAGTGAGGGGAACAGGGAACTGGGTGGGATGTGGTTTGTTTTATCATATACTCGTGTCTTTTTGCTGCCTCCCCCACTCCTAGTCATGTCTTGTTGCAGAGGGAGAGAAGTTGTGGATCGGTGTGTGGTTGGGTGAATTGATGGGTGGATAAATGAATCAATGGATAAATGAATGAACACATGGAGGGATGTTGCCTTCAAACTCATTTGCAGACACAGTCTTAATCTGCAGTGTCATCAAGATGTCACTGTAGCCTGGATATGGAGAGAAAAAGGAACACTCTTACATTGCTGGGGAATGTAAACTGGTCCAGCCACAATGAAAAGCAGTGTGGAGGACCCTCAAACTAATGAAAATGGGACTATCATTTGACCCAACAATCGCTCTTCTGGGAACCTACCCAAAGGAGACCTCAAGACTGATATAAAGGGACACCTGTCCTCGGATGTTTACTGCAGCACTATTTATAATTGCAAGGATGGACCTAGAAGAAATCATATTAACAGAAACAAGTCAGAAAGAAAAAGACAGAAATCAAATGGTTTCACTAGTATATGGGATATAGGAAAAACAAGCAAAAGGCCAGGAGGAAAAGTCCAAACAAGCTAACCACCAAACTAAAGTACACAACTGGGGAGGAGGGGATGGGAGGGAGCAATCAGGGAGGGGAGGTGGTGGGTGAACCCCAGGAAATACAAAGATGTGAAATATATATATAAATAAATCATTTAATAATAATAATAATAATAATAATAATAATAATGATGATGGCACAGGAGAAGCCATGGTGAAGGACTCAGAAGACCTAGGTCTGGGACCTGGCGTAGTCATCAAGGGCTGTGTCAATGTTTGCAAACGAGACATTTGACAGTTTGATTCCTAAATCCCAACTATAGCTTTAAATTTCTATGTATTCTCTACTTCACTAAGGAAATGCACTCTCTCGGGTAGGAACAATGGTTTTTGGCCCCACCAGCAAGTTCTATGCCGGCTGCCCAGTGTGAAGCCAACTGCTGTATTGTGCACCGTGAACAGAAGAAATGGAGAAACTGCTTTGTGGCTCCAGTGAAGTCATGGTTTGGGGGTGAGATAAGTTTGGGTGACAGTCCAGGTCAGGGGTGGAGAAGAGATGCCACTGTCTTTGCCAGTTGTTTTGCTCTCCAAGTCGGTCCCCAACCACCCCAGTCCTCTACCCACAGCTATCCCATTTTCTTAAGAAAAGCTTTGGCCTCTTCCAGCTCAGTGCCTCCGTACAGAAGATTCTACTCAGTTTGGGAGATGTTTCTGGCCTCTAAGGACCTGCCCTGGTTGCTTAGACTGTAATCTAAACTGACACCAGGCTGTGTGTGTTTGCAAGGAAGTCCTATCATTTTCATTCTCTTCCCTGAGCTTCCACCTCGCTCCCCCCCTCAGCCTCATCATCCCCCTTCCTAAGTTGATTGTGAATCTATTAGATGATGCTGTGTCATAAACCGTTGAGTTGTGTCAGCTAGACACGGAGTGTGATTAAGTCTGTAAAGGAGCCCCAGCCTCGCCTGCCACAACATCACACAACAGAGGCATGCAGGTAGCTTTCCTGTCTCTCTCCCTTCCTGGTGAGCAGGGAGACCTACCTACCTCCCCTCATGTGTGCCCTGCTGCTGGGTGCTTGGCTCAGGTCTGCCAAGTGTAGGGAAGAAGTGACAGGAAAGTGGCTTGCAGGGGGTGCTGCTCTGGGGTTCAGGATGAAATCAGGGCCAGGCCCAGCTAGCCACTCTGACATGATGAGCCTGTCTCTTGAGGCTGACTACAATTCAGATGGACCAATGGTTGCAAGGATTTCTTTGCCTCTCCCCTCACCCACCACCCAGATGTGCTGCAAGTCAGGAGAGTAGAGGAGTTTGGCTGATGTGCTCCTGCGAGCACCCAGGGGCCAGGCACTGTTGCATGGTAGGTGCTCAGACGTGTGTTCAGTCCACTCTGCTCACCCCTGCAAATATGCTGCTCACTTCTGGTTTCCTCCTGAAGGTATGCTGGCTCCTGCAAACTTCCAGGATGGATCTACATGCCAGCCTGGTGCCCACCGATGGTCCCCTGCTCAGGCGGAAGAGGTTGAAGAGTTGAAGTAGGGATACGGTCAGCCCTTTTCAGGGGCCAGGCAGGATGTCAGCTGGGAGAGTCTGAGCATCTCATGAATGAGGCAGGGCAAAGACTCAGGGCCTGTGTCCCCGGTCTAGCCCCTGCCCCGGATGAGCAGGAAGTGCAGGAATGGATAGAGAGTTGGTAGATGGTCCTGGTGAAGCTATCAATACTGGTACTAGGTGGGTGGAACTATTGGACAAACATACGCATAGATCTGAGGGGTGAGGCTCTATCCTTGGTGCAGGGGCCCTGATACCCTGAAATCGTTCCCCTGCCTGGGGTTTTGACTTGAATTCATTCTGTCCATTGTCTTGAACTCATTTTGCAAAATGGTGTCTTATGGTGCTGTCTTGGGGACCTGGGGTCTGCCCGGATTACCCTAATTCCGGCATTCCCCAGGCCCTGGCCACTCTGCCGAACACCTGGACCTTTAGGGAGCCTTCCTACTAGGTCATCAGCCAGCACCTCGCTCCAGTGGACCTGTGTGTCACACAGTTGCCTCACTTTCAATAAAACACTGAGGCCCAGAGAGGGCAGTGGATACAGTTTATGGGATTCCACCTTCTCTTCTCTTTCATTTCCCAGCAGTCTCTGCTTTGAGCTATGGCTAAGGACTTTCACCCATAGCCAAGGGAACCGCAGGGCATGAATCTGAGAATCAGGACTGCCTTGTCCAGGGAATAGGATGGTTCAGTCTGACTTGAGCAGTCCCTGAGAAGTCCCCAATGTCTACCTGAGCCCCTGACTCTGGTTTTCAACACACTTGCTGGTGAACTGTTCTCAACTCCTCCCTTTGTTTTGCTGCTCACCTGCCATCAGTACCACGTCCTGTTCCTTCTACAATGCAAATGCCTTCTGAGTCAACCACCTCCTGACCAGTTTTGCAGCCAGAGTCTTAGTTCAGGCCCTGGTGATTTCTTCCCAGGATTGCGGCCTCCTCTCCTCCTGACTGTTCTCCCGCCTTCCAGCCCCCCCACCCCTCTTTGCTCCACCACATTGCCTTCAGCGGACACACCGTCACAAACATATATCTGACTTTGTCACTGTCCCACTGACTGGCTTTCGGTGACTCTCCCTCATCTTCCATGTGGTGACCAAGGACTTCCACCACCTGTGTCAGTCTTGCTGTACTCATCTCCTGCTGTCCCTCTCCCACCCTGTCCTCTAGCCCAGCAAGTCACTTCCTGGTCCCTGGATGCCACTTTCAGTCACCTTGTTGTTCTTCATTTAAGACCCTCTACACAGAAGCTCTCCCCAGCCTCCCTCTATCTTTGCCCTGCCTGGCTCAGCCTCTGCCTTCAAGATGGGGCTGAATTGCCCCTTGTCCCTGAAGCCTCTCCCACTGCTCTGGGCAGTGAAGACAGCTTTCTCTGTGCTCCTGGAGGGCACTGCCTGCCTCTCAGCTGTCCCCCATGCTGTTACAATTCCTGGACTATATGTAGCTCGCCACAATAAATAGCTCCTGGAGTAGGAGAACGAAATCCTGGGCATTAAGCATGAGGCTTGGGACAGGCTGGACTTACCAGTGATGGGTGCATAGAAGGGGTTTATCATGTGAGAGTGGGTGGTTGTATGATCGGAGACAAAGGGACCTGAGAGGACATGGGAGAGGACAGATCTTGTGTCCTGGTGATGTTCCTGGTTTTCACCCCTAGGTCATCTTCTTCATCAACATCATCATCATCATCATCATCATCATCATCATCATAATCATCATCATCAACTTAATCATAATTTCTTTC
The DNA here is from genome assembly GCA_004024945.1 of Uropsilus gracilis. Classification (NCBI taxonomy): domain Eukaryota; kingdom Metazoa; phylum Chordata; class Mammalia; order Eulipotyphla; family Talpidae; genus Uropsilus; species Uropsilus gracilis. The sequence continues at coordinate 63,411 of PVHY01002309.1, read as the reverse complement.
TGTACAGGTGTTACTGCGTTGGATGGCACCTTCTATCTGTGTGTCTCTGCATTAGATAATAACATCACTGACATATTCAAGTCATGTGATCTGTGCAGTGGCCCTGATCATTCTCCCCAGCGCTCACCTTCTCTCCCCAACCTCTGACATGCCTTTCCCCTGTTCCATTTGGTCTGTGCATGTCTGCTTGTGGGCATTTTGGGTCTGCAAAGAGGATGGGAGAACATAAAACCCAGCTGGTTTTTACTAGCCACCCATGGGGAAGGTTGCTGTCTTTTCCTTGCTAGAATAGTTGAGAGGAAAATCCACATGTGGCTTGTGGAAGTAGGAACTCACCTCCACCGCTCTGGGGAATATGGTGTTTAGCTAGCTTTTATTTGGCTTGCAATATTTTGTCCAATTCTAATACATGGCTTTATGTGTTTAGCTTGTGTACGAAGTTTGCTCTCATAAATGACTTATATTCTGTCTAGAGGGACTGTGGGCTTGAGTCTGTGAGTAGAGCATAATATAATTCTTGTGTTTTATTAACCGTAATAACCAGAAGTCTCCAGTCACTAATCTATCTGCATAGAGGTTTTTCTGACTTTCCAATTATTTTAACTTTCAATATAAACTGGACAGAAATTCATTTCAATACAGTTGAGCTTTTTATTCTTTCTAAGCTGAGAGCTAAGTCATGTGCCGTGCGAACTGCAAGTTCAGGGGCATCAGGAAGCTCTCCTCATGGGCTTCTTACTGCCACACACGGTATCCCTGGAGCCATGTGGATTGCATAGATTGGACTTTCTTTCTCATTTATCTGCCACCTTTTGTTGTGAAACTGACACCCTCGGTACCTAACTTCAGCCCCATGGAAGCTGACAGAATACATCTAAGATATCCATCTACCACCCCCCCCCTTGCCTCCATAGTTGGACCTGTTACCAAATTGTTGCTGGTCCTTTTTTTAAATTAAAACAAAACAAAACAAAACTTTGTCTATCCCCTTAATGGGTGATAAAATTGATTGAATCTCTGGCTGTGGATGACTTCAGAGTATTAGTTGGGATGGTATTGATTTTTTTTTTCTCTTTATAAAGCTTTTCTATAAAGTAAGCACCTGACGACTTTAAGTTACAAACTTTGAGTTAAATTATGAACCTTTTAGCTTTGCATTAGAAGTGGTATCTGGAACCTGATTTGCTAGATCAAACCACATTAGTTGTGTTATGTTATTTTCTAAAAACACATTTCAGAGAAATAACTCCAATCTGTGTTGCATTTTATAGAGCAAAATAATTGAATGGCGGCTGTTTGTAATTTTAGCAATCTCTTAACCTTAATCATATTTAATGGCTTTTCTCTTCAGGCTAACAGGAGAGAGAAAAAAAGGTTCCAGCTCCGTTATAAAACGGCGCTCCAGTAATGCACCCCGGTCCTTGGCAGCGCTGCGAATTCCTCCTCTCTGAATTGTTGGTTCGGGACAATCATTCAGCAGGGAATTACTTTCTCATCTATGAAATAAATGAGATGTTAAACTAGTTTTCTGCTTCCTGTGGTACAAATGTATCAGTGTGCAGCCCCGTGCAGCGAGAAAACAAATGCCCAGGGCCTCTGACGAAGCGGCCAGAAGCCTGAGAGGGCGCAGGGCCCCAGGATCAGTGAGTGAGAGTGTGGCCGGGGGGAGAGGGGCCCGAGTGAAATGAGATGGAAAGGAGAGCAGGAGTGAACACTCCAAGGTGGGGGTGTGTGTGGGGGGAGGGGATATGCAGACCTCTGGGTGCAGCAGAGCCAGAAAGCGACTCCACTGTGCTGGGGGAGAAGGGCAGCCTTAGTCCTTGGGTCTCCTCTACCACCCCTGGACTGGGGACCCGGCAGGGAAGCTTGTTGGGGTGAAGAAGACTTCAGCCCTGAAAGCACATTGCCCTCCACCCTCCACCGTCTCGCTGGTTTTTACTAGACCTGCCGTAGGACTTTGGGAAGGATGGGGATGGACTCTTTATTGGCTACAGACATTTTAGGAGGTGGGAACGCAAAGGGGGAGATGATAGAGGCCACTGGCTTAAGGCTGGGGTTAACAGAGCAGAGCTGAGGACCCCTGGTTACGGATGGGGTGCTGGTGGCACTGTTTCTGCAAAGACAGGCATGCTCAGCCCTGCACCCTGCAGCTGCTGCCCCTGTCCTGGCAAGGCGTCCTCCTCCCCAAAGGCCACTTTCAGTCACCTCAGTTCCAGGCTTGAAAGGCCCCAGGACTTTGGTTTAGTGCACAGGCTCCCTCTCCAACAGGCATTGTAGTGGGGGGCTCTTTTCTGCACCCTGCTTGCTTGACCCATCAGGGACTGCAGCTCCCTGTAGGAACAGGACCCAGCTCTCTTCACTGGGTCCTTGTGATACTGCTTGGGTAACTCACCAGCCCTCTGTTTGCAAGGGGCAGGAGGCGCCCGAGGCCTTGTGGGCTGCTCTCGGAGAAGCAAGAGGTTTTTTGATTGAACATCAATGAAGTGCCTTAGACTGTGCCAGGAACTGTATGTAACCCATGTGGGTTGATTCTTTGAGCAAACTTATGCACTAGGGATCATGTTGAGACTCAGGGTGTGACTAACTGGCGGAAATCCATACCTGAAAGAAACGATACCTTGGAATTCAGATCCAGTTCACCAGCTGTGGAGTCATTTCCTCTGAGAAAACATTCTCTACCTGGCAGACTAGCTGGGAGAGGAGCTGGGATAGTTGACGCAATAATTTCCATGGTTTCCAAACCCTGAGGTCCAGGAGGACAAGGATCTGGCATTCTTGGACAAAGATCTTGGAAAATTTTGAGGAAAGACTGAGTGAAGGGATGCTGGAGACAGCCCACAAGCCCAGGAACTTAGCACAGCTGCACGCACGTGGGCATAGGTGGAGCCAGGGCTCACCTTGCTCCTGAGTGTTCGGTGTTCCACTCCAAACCAAGGTCCTGGGGTTTTGAGACACCTGTGTCTTGGACCAGGGAGGCAGCTGGGGCTCATTCTCCAGTTAAGTTTAGCCCAGACCCAGCTCTGCGGAGAGAACTGCTTTCAGATTGCCAAGGCTTTGTGTTTCGTTACTAATTAGAAAATTGCCTTTGGAATCGAAATATGTTTCACAGATGAATTTACTGAACTCCTCACCGAGGTGCGATTCTCTCATGCTTGTTGTGAGACAGTCCCACTCCGAGGCGGCATATGGAGATATCAACGTCTCTGCAAATTGCACATCATCAGTGTTCAGACAGACTTCCAACGCTGAGGAATGCCGCGCAGGTGGGCTGACACAGGAGATGGGAGTCCGTGCCTGTCCATGGGGAGGGTGGTGCTGAGAGCCCTCTGCCTGCTTGCTCTGTCTTTGGTTCAGGGCTTGAAAGAAGCCTTCTAGAAATCAGTGTGGAAGCATGAACTCCAGCTCCGAGGCTGAGAGTGGAGTTGAAAATGCACATCTTCATCAGTGTTTATGTAAAAGAGCACCATTCTTCCCACTTACTGGGGTAATGTGTTTGGCATTATCCATTCTCAGAGAACAATCCTTAATGTGCCTAATGTACCTGATATTTTTTGGCACCATTTTTTAAAATCACCAGCAAATGGGAACATGTCAGGTAGATGGGACATGAGGTCTCACTAAACCGTGATCAGAAAGAATCTGGGTGCTGCTGGTCTGTAGTGAGGACCCTAGGGAAGATAGAAGCTCAAAAGATCTTTGTAGGTAATAGTGAGCTCTCATGTGTGGAAGGCATGGAGTCACCAGAGACCCACATACCATGACTCCTGTTCATGCTGTATTACTACCATCACAACACCTGTGTCTCATATATCATCTTCATTCATCTTCCCAATGACTAGGAATCCAAAGCAAGAAAAGAGCCGCAGAGAGGTCAGATGGTTATGCAGATTTATGCAGCGGGTATGTGACTGAGCCAGGCTTTAAATTCAGGTGGGACCCCATGACCCATGTTCTCTCCACATGTGAGAGGCCTCAGGGAGCAGTGTGTGCTGAGGGGAGGGGGTGGGAGGTGGAAGCAGTGACCCCTCACATTGTCCTAGCCTGTTGACCAAGGTTAGTCTGTCCCTTTTGGGCCTTTCCACACACTCCTGGCACATCCCCTTTTGTAAGTATTCAAGTAGGAGCCAAGTGTCTTCAGAGGCCTCCCCAAGGACAGCTAAGTGTTCGGGTAGGTATTGGGTGAGAAATGCAATGACCTGGGAGAAATTCAGCCAGGTTCTAGAGGCTTCTGTGATGGTCTTCAAGAAGTCCAAAAGCTCTCCACGCTCCCTTTCCCTGCCCCACCCACCAACCCTCAGAACTCTTGGGGGCTTGCCTCTTACTTGGCATCACCCCCAGGGGGATACAAGAGGCAGTGGGTGCTCAACATCATCTGGTTCTCCCAGGCATTTTCTTGGGTCTTGAGACCACTTGCTCTAGGCCCTGTTCACCTACACCCCCCAAGCCCAGTTCTGATTGAGACAATGCTCCTCTCCTGTCCCCCCTCCCCCAACCTACTGAGTAAACAGGGTATCAGGGGCACCGATGCAAGGAGATGGCTGCCTTTTCTCCAGCCCCTTCATCGCCAGTGCTACCTAAAGAATTAAAACTACATTTATCTCATCATCTGGGACTGCTGCATTTGTGTGTGTGTATGTGTGTGTGTGTGCATGCGCACACACATGTCTAGAGCTCTCCCATCTAACATCAAAAGGGAAGTATTAAAGAAACCAATCATCTCGTCCTCCCCATCAAAAGTACAAATAACTTAGTTATCAGGGGAGCATAATGGCCTGGCACCCCCATCCCCCTACCTAACGAGTTCTTTCTGAGCTGCCTCACCATGATCCTAATTGTTTTTAAATGTCTGTGCTAACCATTTCATACCGAGAGCATCCATCTGCATGTGGGTAGCTGAGCGCCATGCTGCCGCTGAGGATGACACATTTTTGCAGTAATTAAAAACATGCTTAAGGAGACTCAGCCCCTCAGCTTGCAACTCTTGGCCGGCAAGGGTGAGACCTGGCTGACTTTCCAGTCTGCTTTGGCCCTGTGGGTTGGCATTGGTTGGCCCTAGCCATGCCCTGGGGCAGAGGAGCCTGCCAGCTCAGCGGCTCAAGCAACGCTCTTTGCAGCCTTGAAATGGTCTGTAAGCCCCTTCAGGGCAGGGGGAGTGTTCTGTGTGGCTGGTGCCTTCCCCAGGCTGGTGCTTGGTGTAGGAGCTGTCCTGGGGCAGAACTCAGTCCTTGAGCGCTACTGCTGGCCCCAAGTGGAGTTGCTTATTATGTGCCCTTAAGGGGTGAGCCCAGTGTGCACGGCAGAGCCGTGTTTGCAGGGGGGCAGTTGGCTGAACAGTCTCTGGGCTGAATGAATAGTTTTCCTGTCTCCTGTCAGTTCTCTGAGTTCCTGGAATCTCTGGAGGGGGGGAGGGGTGGCTTTAGATGTGTTCTCTGTAGCAGATGTTTGTGTTGCTATAGTCGCAGGGGGAGTCCAGTGTGTGCTGACTGGAAGCCTGGCTAAGCCTGCAGTTGGGTGGAGGTGGGGAGGGATATGCAGGAGGGATATACTGACCAGCACCTCTGGTCAGTACCTTTTGCTTGGTTGGAGAATACTTTCAGCATCTGTGTGTTGTGATGATTGTTTTCCGGAATGACTGGGAGAGATAGTAAAGTTATTCTGGGAAAGACAGGAGCAGGGACAGTAGCATCAGAAAGTTCTTGAAGGTGTGGGTAGATTGATAGTGTAACAAGATCAGGGCAGGCAGAAACAGGCTGCAGATGAAGCAGGGTTTGGCTGAAAGATGGTGCATGTGATTGTATATGTAGATCCTTGAACCAGAGAGCCAGGAGAAATCAGGAACATCTTCATCATGGGTATTCTAGCCCCGTGGGATGGGAGTGGGGCTAGAACTGGCTGGTAGTTGGGGATAAAGAGGTCCCGCTGATGGGTCTCAAGCCTCTGGCTGAAAAGAGCTTCAACAGCCTCAAAAGCTGACAGTGTCCGGCTGGAGGAGCAGTTGGTACCTGGCATATCCTGTTGCTCTCACCAAGAGCAAGGCCCCCAACATGCTGCAGGGCTTGCAAATTGACCCCCAACATCAGCTCCCACTTCACTGAGCAGTTCCTGGCTCCAGCTGTTGCAGCATCTGCTGAGGCCAGTTTAACAGCTCGATCTGCTTGGGGGATTTCTCTCCTCTCTGGACTCCGGGCTCAGGAAATTCTTCCCAACTGCAATGCATATTCTCCTTACTTCCTCACTAGATAGCAGGTATGTGAGTGTGTGCATGCACATGTGTATGTGTGCATGAAACACACATGAGCAGGGGCACATGAGCGGTCAGAAGAACCTAGATAACATCTTTCAAGCACATTCAGCCTTCCCTAACCTAACTTCCCATGCAGTTTAGTTACACGCCAACCTCCAACCAGACGCAACCCTCAGTCCTTGTTTAAACAGAAGCTGAATGAAAACGGTGTATCCCCCAAGCCTCAGGCAAACAATAAATAAATAAGTCAACAGATTAAGCAGCAGAATCCACAACAGGCAGAGCTCTGAAGTCTATCCGTTGCTGGAAAAGGATCTGCTTCGACGCCCCCTCCATCTGAACCAGGAGGTGAAGTGAATGCAGAAAGATGCAAATCCAGTGTAACTCCCTAGCAGTTTTCCTTTAACCAGCTTATTATGCATTAACCTGTAAGACAATATTTTTTAAAGAGAACCACATTCATCACCTCCGAAAAGTCATATTAACATAATTTCTGGGAAAGAACAATGGGGGAAAAATGTTAGTCATTGTTGATGGAACAGGTAAGTTTCAGTAGCATGATCTGTTGAATATTCATACAATATTGTTTTTGACATTTAAGAACTCAATTATCCGATGACTAATCAGTCTTTTACAGTATGTTATTTTTGTGACTAGAACTGAAATACTGATAAGCCCCAAGAGAGCACAGTGTTCAGATGGATTTATTAGTCGTTTTCAACCTTGGCTTTCTCTGGCATGCATGTCCAGGGGAATTTAGTACCTGTGACAGTGAGGGACCAAGGACCTGGCTGGAGTCAGCCGGTGCATGGAGACCAGATGCTGTGCCGATTGATTTCGCTTCGCTGATTTTTCCTGTTCGTGAGGGGCAGCCAACATTGTGATGTGCCTGAAAGCTCTGGGCTCAGAGTCAGTTAGCTCTGCTTGGCCATCACATGTTCTCTAGGTCACTTAGGTCGCTGAGAGGGTGACTGTCCAATCTTCACCCAATCCCACCCGTGGGCCCCGGGCTATTTATACAGTGAGACAGGCTGGTGCTGTGACCGTTGAGTGAGTCTATTTTTGGAAAACATCAGTGATAACTTTCTCTAGAGCCGAGGTTTCTGGGGTATATTAAAGATGGCTGCAAGTTCTTTTTTGTCCCTCTGGTGACTTTTGAATCCAGTGGAATGCAGAAGGGGGATATCCCGGGACTTTTGAGACTAGGTTGGAAGAAAACTTTGGAATGTGTTCTGGAATACCAGCCACCATGTTTTAAGGAAGCCCAACCTGCTCCAGTTTAGCAGCCCTTGTGGCATGGAATCCAGACCTCTGGATGATAGTTTTCATTGTGTTCCCTGCATGGGAACCCTCTAGTCCTAGCCAAGATGTCCCTGTAGAAGTCAGGTGCTTCAGAGACCAGCCACCCCCACAAAGCCCCACCCAAACCATAGGCTTTGAAGCTTTGAGTTATCATGCTTTTGGAGTGGTTTGTAACACACCAATAGACAATGGGAACTGTCCCCTACTAATTGGTCACAATTGTTTTTTTTTTGTTTTTGTTTTTGTTTTTTTGAGGCTAGGTCTTGCTATATTGCCCAGGGAACCACAGACTCTCATTGCCCAGGGTACTGGGGTACCCTGGACCAAGTGATCCCCAGTCCCAGTCTCTCAGGTAGCTGGGATTACAGGCGCACACCACCACACCCAGCTATTTTTTGAGACTAGGTCTCACTATGTTGCCCCAGGCAGGTCTCAAACCCATGAACTCAAGCGATTCCCAGTCTCAGCCTCCCGTCCTAGGCTTGGCACCACCACACCTGGTTAGGTCACCATTGTTCATTGAATTTGGAATCAAGAAGACTGGCTGGTCATCCCTGCTGTGCTTTTAAGTAGCTCTATGACTAGCAGCTAGTTCTCCTGAGGTAGCCTGACCTAATGAAAAAAATGTCACCAAAAAAATTAGTGTTCAACCTTTGTTGAACCAATCCAATTAGACTTTCCCAGAGTTAGTTTTCTGGTATGTAAGTGTGGATAGGAATTCTCACTTGCACTATATTCTGAAAACTGGTCATCCTGTGTCTTCACCTATAAGCTAGAGATGTCAGGACATTGGGGATGGCTGGGGTTTGTAGGACCCACTGAATCTGCTGTTAACCCAAGTGACACCTTTTTCTGAAGATGCCCAATGATTGCCATCATCCAGAGCCTGATGGAGGAAAGATGACAGCACAGTCTGTGGCCTTTGTGTCACTGGAAACAGGTGTTCCTTCCCTCAGGCAATCAAAGCCCTATGCCAAGTGCTTATCCAGGTGAGCTGTGCTCAGGTTGGCTTTCCTTCTCTCTGCTGAGTGCCTTTGACCACTGGATGCCCGGCACAGCCAGATGAACTGCACCTGCCAACTCAGGCTTTTTTCTTTTGTTTTTTTATAATTTTTTGAGACTAGGTCTTGCTATGTTGCCTGGGGGCAGTCCCAATGCCATGATCCCCAGCCTCAGTCTTCCAGGTAGCTGGGATTACAGGCACCCTCCACCATGTTTGGCTGTTTTTTCGAGACCAAGTCTTGCTACGTTGCCCTGTGTAGCCGCGAACCCGCGAACTCAAGTGATCCTGGCCTCTTTCCTCCCAGTGCTTGGATTATAAAACCCAGGCTTTTGTTGTAACCTGTAACCCACTTTGAATAAGCATTTTACACTCTCAGTTTCCATCTCTGCACAGTGGGTAAAGTAAGACCTTTCTGTTTTTTAGGACTGCACTTCTGTGGGAATTAAAGGAGCAAACACATATTGTGCCAGCAAGGCAGCTGGCACAAAGTGTTTGTTTTTTTCCCCTCCCACACAAAATAATGTTGGAGTTTTTTTCTACCTCCTGCTTACCTCAGGAGTGGGCAGAGGAAGAGAGACAAGTTGGCAGCAACACCTGTTGTTGCTGAAGGACTAGGGAAGGAGCAGAGGGGGCGTGGCGCATGGCAATTTACTAGAATGGTCTGCTCAGGGGGTTTGGGAAAACGCCACGTTCTCATTGTCTACATTTCTATGACCTGTTAATCTTGAACCTCCACTGAATCCATTATTGTCAATCACGGGCACCATTTCGCACAGTCAGAATTCATGCACAGGTAAGAGGCAGAAGGTCGAAGCTAGGAATCGCCTCAGGGCCCCCACACCCCGTGCTTCTGTGTGTCACCCTTACTGAGTCTGTTCATTTCTATGCTGAATCCTCTCCTCCTCTCCTCCCCAGACCACAAGTTGAGGGGACAACCTCTGTCTTCTCATCCTTGCATCCTGAGCGTTGAGGACAATGCTGCCACTTCATGGGGTTCAGGGAATTATTATTTTGTGGATAAACAAAGGGACAAAGGTGCTCGCATGACTGGGTGACATAACTATACAAGAACTATCACCTAAGTCATCCTTCAACTCTTGATGACATCTCTGTGTGAGCTATTGGAGAAGGGAATAGCATTTTCCAAACCTCATCTACATACCAGGATTTCTTTTTTTCCCCTAATATATATATATATATATATATATTTTCCCTAATATATATATATATATATATATATATATATTTCACATCTTTGTTTTCCTGGGGATCACCCACCTCCTTCCCTCCCTAACTGTTCCCCTCATCTTGCCCCATAATCCAGTTGTATACTTTAGTTTGGTTTTTAACTTGTTTTGACTTTTCCTCCTGATCTTTTGCTTGTTTTTCCTATGTCCCATATTTTAGTGAAACCATTTGGTTTCTGTCTTTTTCTTTCTGACTTGTTTCTGCTAATATGATTTCTTCTAAGTACATCTGTGTTATTATAAAATCAAACTTGTCATTTAAAATTGATGAGTAATATTCCATTGTGTATATATACCACATCTTTTTCATCCAGTCATCTGTCTTGGGGCATTTGGGTTGTCCTTGCAATTATAAACAGTGCTGCAGTAAACATTTGACCACAAGTGTCCCTTTGTACATGCATGAGGTCTCTTTTGGGTAGATTCCCAGAAGAGCAATTGCTGAGTCGAATGGTAGTTCCATTTTCAGTAGTTTGAGGGTTCTTCACACAGCTTTCCATAGTGGCTGGACCAGTTTACATTCCCACCATCAGTGCAAGAGTGTTCATATCAGGAATTCCTCTAGGGACTTAACTTCATGAACACAATTACCCCTTTAGATAAATTTGCAAATGCTATTATACCCATTTTAGGAATGGCTAAGGAAACTCAGAACAAAAAGCTCAGCCACTTGGGGTATGATCAGAAGATACACTTTCAGGTGCTTTGCTTTTGATTCTAGAACAGACTGGCAGTGCAGCAGTGTGATATGCGTTTGGTTATCGGTATGAATTTAGGCTGTCTTCCCCTTCTCTTGTGGGCAGAGGTAACCTAAAATAATGGAAAAATCTAAAAACCATTTACATTTGGCCTTGGGATGCATTATATGATCTTTTTTTTTCCAGCAGGTTTACTTTCATAATGATATTTGACTTAGGATGATATTAAAATTCGTTAGCTTTCCCTGAGCATACATCAGCTGGGGAGTGGGTGGAAGGAAATAGAAAGCAATGGCTCAAAGACGCTGGGAGGAGGTGGCAGCTGACCCTGGATTTGTAGCAGATAATCCCCGTTGCTGGCTGTGCCCAATTCGGAGGTGTGGGCATTTCTCTGTGGGGCTTGGTGAGGTCAGAGTCTGATCCCTCAGATTCAGATTCAACGAGATTTATTGATGTGTCAGACACAGTGATAAGCACTTGAACATCTCTATTTCGTTTAATCTGCCCAATGGCTTCATCATGTAGGTATTATTATCCCCAAATTGCCAAAGAGGAAATTGGATCTATGCTTCAACGTTACCATGCAGGCAAATCACAGAGCCAAGATTTGACCCCAGGTCTTCTTGTTAAAAGCCCACTGCTCTTTCCACATCAGGTCCACCCATGCCACATCATCCATTCAAGCAGAGCTGAGCGTAAGCCTGGTGTGTCACCCGAGATGCAGAGAGGAAGTCGGGCTGTGCTTTGGGCTGCTGGGCGAGGCTCTGGAGCTCCTCTTCCATCTGAAAATTGGATGAAAGCAAGATAAATGCCGTGAATTAATCACAGAGAATTTTAAACAAGTCCCTCAGTGACTTTTATTCAGAGGTTGTATCTGCTTTGGGGAGGTGGAAAGTGGTGCAAGGGGCTGACAGATTCAGGTGTGACCTTGTGTTTTGTCACCATTGTTCAGGCAACTACAGTCCTGTTGCCTTCCTACCCAAATAATTCACAGCGGCCCCCTGTCTGTTTTTTATTTATAGATCCTAGAATAGGCTATTTCTTTCCCTCCATCAAGGTAGCTGGGAAGACAGATAGAAGAGGTGGTACGATACTCCCTGGCCTTCCTCATAATGGCCAAACTGCTTTTCATTTTGCTCTGGAATCTATCCCACCAGCCCTGCTGACTTCATTATCTCCCTTACAGCCCACAGAGTGGAGGGAGGCAACCGACATTCCCCAGCCCCGGAATGGCTAATATCTCTCTCTAGGGCACCTGCTACTTTCTGGAGAGAAACAAGTGGCAGTTTGGGGGTCTCTGTTGAAGCCACTCTGTCTTGGATAAAATTTCCTGGGGCTGTGGAAGTCAACAGCGACAGTAGCATTTACAGTAACTGCCAAGCTTAATAGCATCTTGTGATGAAGTTTTACTGTAAACAGTGGAAAGGGCGGAGGGCAGTGAGCGGGGGCCTCGCTCCTCCTGGCAGTATCCATAGCTTCGTCCCCACTCAGAAATAACACTCCTTGCGTGCTTTTTTACCAGCTCTTTAAATTGTACCATGTGTGAAGTCCTGGGATTAATACTAGTGTCACCTGCTGGTTTTATTGTGCTTCTCAACACATTTCTTCCTCTTCCTTTTTTTAAATGGGGAGCTGGCCCTGCTACAAGAGACGGCATTCTAGAATGTTCTCACCCTCCTTCAAAGCCGCTGTCTGCCCCAGAGTTTCTGGTAGATGGGCAGGAAATGGGGCTGATGGGGAGCAGGGAGTTTGCTGGAAACAAAGTTCATCCAGACCCCCAATCCTATTTCAAGGTCACTAAGGCACTGAGACCCCCAAAGATTTTACTTTCTGGAACAGTCTACAAGCCAGTGCATCATCTGGAAATGTCTAGAAGTCCTGCCCATGTGGACTTGGGGCTGGGATGGAACCTCAGTCCTTGGGTGGGCAGAAGGACGCAAGGAAAGGAGGCTGGGCCACACACAGGTGACACCCAGCAATGCTCTCAAGGCTGCCAACTGCTGGGCTTTCTCTTTCCCCAGAGCCAGGTGGTGATGATGATAGACCCACAGGTGATATGAGAGGAGGAGGCAGGCAAGCCAGGGCCTGTCACTCACACTATATGGGCTGGTTGGCAACTGTTTTGTGGGTTGCTTTGCACTCTCTGTTGCCCTCCTGGGCCCCTTTGTCTCACTCTGAAAGGACAGAGTTCCCTACATGTTGGCAGGGAGCCAGGGCCTGGAAGAGACTGTAGTGGGAAGTCATGTGACTCAGGCCTTACTGGTCTATTCTTCCACCTCAGTGGTGCTGCTGGGGCTGGGCAGTACAGGCTGTGGGGGGAGGAGGGTGGTGGGCTCTGGGTATGCAGATGGCTGTGGAAGCAGGGCTATCAGATCTCCACCTGACTATCCCTGCAAGCCCCTTGCAGAGATGAGCCAGGCTCTGGGGTCTCCCAGGATCTCAGGGCGTGGGCACGGAGCAGCACTCAAGTGGAGGAGTGCCTTACAGAGGGTGGCTATGCTTGGAAGATGGACACATCTATCTTCAGTATTAGAAGAACAGTGAGGAGCCAGGTCCAAGGTCATGCAGCTTATCAGTGATAAGGCCAATGATATGAGAAGCATGACAGATACCACTTTACTGAGTACCTACGCTGTGCTGTTATTCCATTTTATTTTTACTATTTTTACTCAATCTATGACAATGGATTGATGGTCATCCCATTGACAATAGGGAACTCTTGGGCATAGAGAAGGAACCAACTTGTCGGTTCAAAGCAAGTGTCCTTAACCACTAGGCAGCACTGTCCCCAAATCCAGGTTATGGTATTTCTGCCCTCCACACTAATAGGTGGTGGTTTCTAGACTCAAAATGACTTCTTTTCCCCTCTGAGATACCAGGGCACTCAGGGGCGGAAAGAGCAGGGCAGGTTATTAGCTGGGGCTGCCATGGAGAAGGCATAGACTGGTATGCATTCTGGGACTTGGGCACCAGAAAGTAATTCTCTTACTAGACTTCTCACTGGAAGTCCAAGATCAAGGTCCCATCAGGGCTAGTATCTGAAGAGACTCCTCCGGTTTGCAGACAGCTGCCTTCATGCCCTGGCCTCATGTGGTCTTTCCTTTGACTTTTCTTCCTCTTCTTAGGGCACCACCCTTGTAGCCACATCTAACCTCAGTTTCCTTTTAGAGACTCTATCTCCTATCCAATTGTATTGAGGCTGAGAGTAAAGGGAGGCTGGGGGGTATAAGTCAGTCAGTGGTAGGAGAAAGGAAAGAATTCAGCTGCCTGGAGTAATTACCCAGAAACTCCTTTTTCTCCAAGGGGAACCCCAGATCACACCACATCACAGGGCAGGGCTTTCTCCAGAGAAGACAGCTCTTTCAGGGGGTGGAGCCAGTGTGACTGGTGCTTGTGACTGTGTGGGTCCCACATGTCATTGGTGTCTTCTGATTTACTCAGGGCTTAGCTGGCATCCCTGACAGCTGAAACCTGCAGAACAGGAGCCCTGCAGAGAGCTTGTAGAGAGAAGTGTGGGTGTCCCTTGGCCTGTGACAGTGTGATCTCCATATAAAGGTGGGAGGAGGTCCACATTCCCTGTCCCAGCTGGGAGAATTAGCACTAAGCAGGGAAGAAAGCAGGAATAGCACTTTTGGAGGTGATTTGGAGGAGGCAGATGGAGCAGAGACACCTGCTTGCCTCTTGGCTTTAGTCTTATGCCAGGGACTTGGGGGGACATGGGAAGAATTGCCTGGAGTGCAGACATGTAGACACTTGGAAGAGATGTGGGTGAGAGACCCATGAGAAGGCTGACAATAGTTGCTGTTATCTTGGTTTGTACTTTGATTTTGAGTCTTTTGTTCCAGATTTGACCCTTCTGTCCCTTCCTATGGTTCACTGCCAGAGGGTTCCTTAGACGTATGGCAAGATTTTGGGTCTCGCTAGCCCAGCTTCAGATCAGTCCTGTTTGACTGGACATTTGCCCTTGAGGGGGTGGGTAACTGTGGGTGTTTTCTTTCATTTTTTTTTTGAGACTAAGTCTCACTTTGTTGCCTGGGGAACCGCAGGCTCATGTTGCCCATGGTACCACAGACTCAAGCAATCCCCAGCCTCAGCTTCCCAGGTAGTTAGGATTACAGGCATGCACTACCACACCCAGCTATTTTTTGGGACTAGGTCTTGCTATGTTGCCCCGAGCAGGACTCAAACTGCAATCCCTGGTCACCACAGCGGCTTCCTAGGCTGCCGCTTACAGGCATGCACCACCATGCCCGGCCCCCAACTGTGGGTGTTTTCTTGGGACACTCAACCTTTCTTCTCTCTATGCTCACTACTGAAGTTCTTCCACATGGAGAGTTTGCTTTGTCTTCATGTGGCAGATGGCAGAACCCATTTAGAGCATGCAGGTTGGGAGGCCCTGAGGTGACCCTAAACTTGCCCTAGTTGGGTCTCCCACTGGTGACCAGAGCTTTCCCTGCAAGGCGCGTGGTTAACGTAGAGCTAGCAGGGAAGCAGGAAAGTGCTGAATGGTCTCTCCTAAGAAACTTCTGCTCCTTTTGGTCAAGAGCCCCAAATAAGTGGTGCTTGTTCCCTGACCGGGTGCCTTTTCCTGTGAAATTCTTCCAGTGAGGTCGGGCTGCTATGTTTCAGGAGAAACCTCTAGCAGCCTTTGTCCCCTTGACCTGCCTGCCACTGGAAGGCTCTTCAGGGCACTGGGCATTTTTGTGAAAAGGAAGAGAGACCACCCAGATGTCCGAACTGGGAGGGGTAGGGAAAAAAGCAGGAAAAGAGCTTTTGGAGAAGATTTGGAGGAGGAGCTGCTCTATCTGAGTCCCAGCTCGGGTCCAGGGCAGCCAGATCCTTCCCTACAGACCTGCCCCATTTCCCCTTGCACTCCCCTTTCCTCCCTCCCTCCCCCCTTCTTCTTGGAAGCAGAGGCCACTGGTTGCCAGGGCTGAGAAAGAGGTCAGTGTGTAGGAAGAGGGGGGGCTTGGGACTTGGGACTCATCTGTGAATTTCAAACACCCATGTTCTGACCTGAGGAGAAGCGAGGTGGAGCTGCTCCCGCTTTTGCATTTGCTGTGGTGACAGTCCTTCCCCAGGACAATTACTTACCCCAGTCTGCAAGGCTGGAGGAAAAGATGTCTGAAGAGAAAGCTGTGCCTGCCAGAGCTGGGAAATTCCCTGTTGGTTGGTTTTAATCTATAGTAGAAAACCTCCACATTATTCTGCCATCCTGGGATGTGACAGGTATTAATAACCCTATTAGCTGCAATTCCAAGCGGCGCTATTTACACAGGCCGCGTCCATGTCGCAGGCCCCACTCGGTTGCAGGGGATGGTGGACGTTCAAAGCTAACGAGGCTCTGGCTTCTGTTTTTCTCCTCTGAGCCCAGGGTGTTGACAAATTAGGTTTTCGGAAGGAGATTCCCTATCCCCATGTGCCTGCGCTGCGTGTGGAGCGGTGCCAAATATCTCTCAGCAGTTCTGAGGTGATTTCCTAACTTTGAGGAAGGTTCCTGCCTGCTTTCCTGCTGCTTCCTCTGCCTGAAGGGCTTTGCCCTCCCCTCCCTCCCTTTCTCTGCATCTGCAAAGCCTTCCCATCCTTCAAGATCTGGTTCAAAGTCACCTCTTCCTTGAAACCTCCCTCGAGACCCTCAGCTAAAAGTAAACTTCTCCCACAACACTGACAGCCCTTAATCTGCCTCTCCTTGATGACGCAAACCACTTTCTGTGCTGTGTTCTACAGAGAAGGCTGGTCTCTTCTCCCAGGTGGGAAGAAGGACTTGGCAGGCATTGGGGGTACCCAGCAACCATGTCCTGTTTGCCTGTAGAAGCTGCCTGAGCCCCAGATGCTGGCTGATGGAAGCCCCCGGGTATCAGGGAGTCACAGCCCTCAGCCCCATGACAGCTCTGTTGATGTGGGGGGGGGGCAGCAGTGAGATTGGGGGAACTTAGCTAGGACATCCTTGATGCAACTGTGCCACTTATGATGCAGAGGAAGCTAGAGAAAGTGAAGGGTGGGGCTGATCAGGGCAGGAGATTGACAAGGAAAGAGCTTTCAAAGGACAAGACTGTAAGAGAGTCTGGAGTGTTAGCAAGAGTGAGGCTGTAAGGCATAGCTTAGATTTAAGGTGGCTTTTAGGCTTGGAGGCATGGGAGCATGGGGGAGAGAGATGAAGCATCGGATTTTAAAGGAATTGCACTATACCATGAGTGCCTTTGTGCGAATTTGAAAATACCCCTTTGTTGTGGCACGACTCCAAGTCAGGTCGAACCACAGCAGGCAGGATAGAGTTCAGCAGCTACTCATCTTAGCTGAACATGTTCCATTTAGCTATTGTTACAGAATGCTGTGCAACAGAACACCCCCCCAGAATAGCACAAATATAGTCTTGAATCTGGTGGTCAGTGGTAAGATGGCTGAGTTTAGCGGGGTGGTTCTGAAATCATGCAAATGTAGTGACCATTACAGTTCATGAGTCATCACCCACACACTACAATTGCAAGACATAACCGAAAGAGTGTAACAACAGGATTAATTTACAAGGGGAATATTGAGAGAAAGTACAGGGTACAAGGAGTTTCTACCAGAAAGCCTCAAATCGCCCTCTCTCCTACCCCAGGTAATATCCACAGTGTCCTATAGTCTAAACCAAAAGCTGTTTGTGAAGGATGGCTTTGTCCCCATGATGACATCCCGGAGCTGGTGGCATGCTGATCAGCAGTGGACCAGGACCCAACTCATGGTGGCAGTGAAGGTGATCACAGATGGTGCTGCTGAGATGGCATGAAGCAGCCAGCAACAGTCATCTGGAGGCCTCACTGGGGATCACCTCAGACAGCAGCAGCAGAAGCAGCAGCAGAAGACAGCTCTAGAGGTGGTGGCATAGGTCAGTGGCATCTGGAGCTGGTTCTGGTCATAGTGGAGGCAGAAGTGGCCATTGATGATCTGAAGCTGTGAATCAGAGATCTGAAACACAGGTCTACCCAGTGAAAAGGGTCCAAATCCATCTGCTGCCGAGGCTTTTATGACTCTTAGGCTTCCTGTGCTCCTCTACTGGCTCCCAAAAGCAGCACAGGCTTCAAACCTGCTTGACAAGTGCTTCACACTTACGTGGGTTTCAAAACCCAGTTGTGCCAGTGTAGGTTCAAATCTGATTGGCCAATTCAAACTGGTGTGGGTTTCAAAGTCCTGCACATGAAAACATCTGTTTAGGAGGAAGTTAGGCACTTGAAGCAGGTGGGGTGGGGGAGGGGGAGTCAATAAGGAATTAAGGGGGGAAGGCATTTTCCAGAATATGCAGAATTGCAGATCTAGTTCTTGCCTCCAGTCTGAGCCTGGCAGATCTTTGAACCGTCCTTCAAAGGTCACTTTGAGTCCATCTCCAAAATAGCACTTGGTCACACTTCTCAGAGGTCCAGACACCTGCTGTTTGGAAGTTTTTCCCTGTTCTTAGCTCCCAGGTCCACTGTCTTTGAAATCTATTCTGATTTTGCTCCGCATTATTGCTTTTTTTGTTGGGCAGGTGTTTTTTTTATGTTTAAACCAGCCAATTTTCCTTTTATTCTAGAGAAGACATGTACTCCTTGTGTGTGTGATATCCACATTAAGGGAAGAAATGGAGACCCATTCTTTCTGCAAATGCCTCTATTGTGAGGCAAAGAATCCAAACATTTAATCCTTGACGCCTGGCCCCCACTTTATCGCAGACCCTTATTTTGTGCACTTACCTTCTCTCAATACACACAATTCCTTCTTGATGGAAACACTTGTATGTTTTCTCAGTGGACACTTTGGGGAATCAGGCCCTTCATGCTGCTTTTTGGGTTATTACACTGTCACATTTTACCACTTTGCAGAAAGAACATATTAAGCAAAATAGAGTTCTCAGGAGCAGGGATTGCTATTGTTAGAGAAACAATACTCAGGAAATAATTCCCCCCAATTTCATCTTCATCTTTGCTGTGCAAAGAGAGGAACAATTTATTAACAGGAGGCAGAAAATGTTACTACTGCTTATGGGCAATGGAGGTTTATGGTGTCCACAGTGTACGTTAGAGGCTTAGGAGGCAAGAGACTTGGGAGCTGAAGGAAAATGCTTTCCCCATGGGGGAGGGTTGCTAAGGGAAAAGCCTCATTTGAATTCCACAAAGAGCTGGAAATTCATGCCTTGGTGCCCTCCCGATTATTCTGCAGACCCTGATTGTTTCCAAGGCTGTCAACCAGGAGGGGAAGAGTTTGAGTGAGGGAAGGGGCAGCCTTAGGATTCTTTATGCCTTGAAACCAAGACCCTCAGCCAAGCCAGCTTCCATGCCCCAAGAGATAAACTACCGAGACCCTATCTCCACCCCATGGTGGCTCTTGCTTCTGGCTTCCTTGGATCATTTGGCTCCTTGACTTGGGTATTATCCTGTTCCTAGTTCCAAGCTTGTCCCTAGACTTTGTGCTAGTTTTTGGTTCCCTATATGGACAGTTACCTCTGTCTCCTCAAGGCAGACTGGGCCCACACCTCAGCTCACCATGTTTTCAGTGCTCTGAGTTGTTTATCTACTGAGCTCTGAGCTCAGGATCTGTTCTTGGCTGTGGCTCATGGGGTGACCGTGGGTGTGATTTTGTCAATGCCGTTCTGAGGGATGACAACTATTTGGTCAATATGTGTATAGAGGAGGAACCACCTAAGCTCTCACTGATAGGGGACTGGGTCAAGAAGCTCCAAACACACTCTGCAAGACTTTCAGTCATAAATAAAGAGGGCATACTCCCATTTATGACAAAGTGGAAGGAGTCAAAGGGAATTAAGAGTAGAAAAGCAACTGAGTATGACAAGAACAACACTGGACATTTACATAGGGTCAGACTGGACGATGCAAAGTACTTATGAAAACTATTAGACATTCTTCAATGAAAGGAGGTATCTGAGGCTAAGAAGGAAGAAAGGAGAAAGACTTCAATGAGTAGGAGAGATGGTGGTGGGAACAATAAAAATAAATTTTATTAGAAGAAGTGAATTTAACAATATTGCAAGGTACAGAATCAAACCCACTAATTTCTTATAACATGAACATCTTGGAAATAAAATTATATGATTTATCATCTCATCAGAAGTAATAAGATAGAAATACTTGTTTACTGCTACCTCCAACCCCCAATAAAAATATGTGGGTGAGATGACTCTGAAGGGACCAGTAAGTAAACTGTGACTGCATCTAGATTGTAAAGTCACCCAGGTGAATGTGAACAGGGCCAGAGGTTTGAGTTTTAGGAGACAATATAGATTTCTAAAACTACAGAGGACTTTGGGTTATGGATAGCCTTCAATCGGCACTGGAATCACCTTGTTAGTACTAAACCAGCCCCATGGCAGACATGTGGTGCTGACTTTGGTCCAACGGAGATCCTGGGTTTGAACAGGTCAGGAAAAGGCATACCAGGGATCTGCCTGGAGCCAGAGGTACCACATGCAGCCCAGCCAAGTGGGCATGTGGGCAGGCGCCTTGCTCTACTCCATAGGAGGGGCTGTGTGACTCTATTAATGAAGCAAAAGATATTGGATTCCAGTTGTTGATGGATCATCGCACGCCGGGAAAACTCTCAGCAGCATTGACCGGGCGAGCAGGGGGTATCATTTTGAACTTGTGGAGTTAATGAACTATGGCTTGAAATTTACAACCTGGCCGTGAGTGTTATGGATTTCACTCCAGAGCACAAGTCTGGGGAGCTGGCACCTTGGCACAGTGCTCTGTTGTCCAGGCTGGCCAGAGGTATCGTTGCACAACTAGGCTCCCATCTCTCTGCAGCCCATACAAGGTAGCGTAGGCATCCTGCAGCTTCATGCTGGCCTCTTGGTGCTTGTGGGTTGAGATGCATTTGCTTCTTAACCCTGTTGCAACTGTTGTAACAGGACAGATAACAAAAAAGATGAACTGAAGCTACAGAATTTAGAAAATCAGCCCCTGAGTAGCACCAGTGGAGGTTGGGTATTCTCTGGAGAACCTAATTTAGAACACATTTTTTTTTCCATCTGAATATATTCATTTATTAATGGATTCAGTCCACAAAGAGATTGTGATTTCTATGAGGGAAAAGGAAATGAGAGTTTATGAAGGTTGCTCTCTAATCTTGTTTCAGAACCAGTTACGTACACACATCCTTATTCTAAAAAACTGAAACCCTCACCGAGAGAGGAAAGGGGAGAGAGATTCTCTACATACAAAAATAGTGCCTCAGAAGTGATCAATAATGCACAGTATATAAATAACTTGTGGGCTATAACAATGCTTCATTTGAAAATAATGCTTCATGTGAAAAGTCACAGTTAAGAGCTGGGCTTTTTACTAGGTGTGAAATGAGAAGAGTTATATTTTGACAGCTTTCCTTTTCCACATGTTTCCATTTGCTTTCACCTGTTAATGTCAAGAGCAGTCAATAGTTGTTGCTTCCTCTTCCTAATTTGCCATTTCTCCTTGACTTATTTGGATCTTAGTTTCCTTCCTCCCTGCTTCTAAATGTTACTCCTTGAAAGAAGTCAGTGTTCCTCTGCTCACCAAATCCAGTGGTCTTCCCTGGGCCTCAACACTCCCTTCTGTGACTTCAGCATTGCGGCTCACACCACTTCTTCAAATGCTCTCTCCCAGGGTCTTCATGTTCACACACTAGCTTGAGTTGTGTCCACTCTGGCCATTTTGTGACCTCATTTGTTGACTCTTCTTCCGACTCAATGTAGATATCAGAGAAGCTAAACATCAGACTTCATCCTCTCTTTGCATTCGATGGTTGTTGACTCTACTCCTTCACTTTTAAAGCATCAAGTGGCATGTCTTATAAAAAAAAGACTGCTAATTGTGTGCATGACATTTCTCCCAGGACCTGACTTCATTCATTTGACAAACATTATTGAGCACTTTAGATGAGCCGGGCACTTTTCCTCACACTGGTGACAGAACGGTGAACAAAACACACAAAACTCTCTTTCACAAGGAACCTGACATTCTAGCTAGAGAGACAGCTAATAAACAATACACAGCAGTTAGTACTTACAGAGTGCCTGCTTTATGCCAGGCATTGTCTAGATGCTTCTATCTGTTAACTCATGCGATTCATACAACCACCTCAGGTTATTTTATTATGTTTATTGAGGTAATGTTGGCTTATACCACTGGATGTGATTAAGGAGTAGAGGTTTGCACCTCTAAACTGCACCCACCACCAAAGTACCTGGAATCTTTTACCACAGTCTATTTGACCTTTTCTGCATTACCCCCCAACCTACCCTGTGGTAGGTTACCCTCTAACTTCGATTCTGAAGTTAGATTTCAAGGATTTATTTTTATTTGTTTTTGTCATTTGTTTTGTTCCTTTACTTTGTTTCTCTGTGTTCCACATGAGTGAAATCATTTGATATTTTTCTTTCTCCTTCTGGCTTGTTTTGCTTAGAAGAATCCCTTCTAGCTCCATCCAAGTTGCCTCAGATGGCCAGTGTTCATCTTTCTTTCTTTTTTTAGTATTCCACCGTGTCTTTACATGCGCACATGTGTGTGCATGTGTGTGTATACACATCTTGATCTACTCATCTATTCTTGGACATTTAGGTGGCTTCCATAAATTGATTATTATGAATAGTTCTGCAGCCAACACAGAAGTGCACATATGCTTTAGAATCAGTGTTTTGGGATTCTTCAGGTAGATACACCTAGGAAGGGGATTGCTGCCTCATTTTGTAGATCTGGCGTAAATATTTTGAGAGATCTTGTTTTCTGCAAGACTGGGTCCATCTACAGCCCCACCAACAGTGTATAGGAATGGGCCCATTTTCAAGGCTGAGCACAGATAGGCTGAGTGCTTTGCACAAGAGCACACAGCTAATGTTGGGTGGGGATGGGATCAGTCCAGGTCGTTTGTCATGGAGGTCATGCTCCTGTTAGTCAGTTTCTCTAACTAGGATGCTACATGGTGCTAAGTGCTATGCAGAAAAATAAAACAAACAAACTGGGAGAAGGCTGGGAAGTATGTGTGCTTGGTAACTGGGGAGGGTGGGAGGAGGGTGCGATTTTAGAAAGGGTAGTCAGGAAGAACGTATGAGAATGTGGCATTTGAGACACAGGCAAAAGGAGGCCTTGGAGGCATCTGGAGAAGAGGGAAGTGAAAGCGGACCTGAATGGAGTACACGCCTGTGTCTGTCCACAAAGGGCAGTGAGGTGAGTGGCAGGGGAGGAGTGAGGGCTGAGAACCTGTGGGCTGGTCATTTGGGATCTTATTGGGAATGGTGAGGGCACTGACTTTTATGAGTGAGATGAGCAGCTGAATTATATTTTGACAGTGTCACTCCAGGTACTGTTTTGTAGACAGGTTGAAGCCTGGGGGCAGGGCAGGCTAAGGCAAAAAGGAAGCATAATATGGGGGTCTTTGAGCTGGGTGATGGGAGTATTAAGAGAGTGAGAAATGGGTGACCTTCAAGTCTATTTTGAAGGTCAAGCCAAAAAACGTCCTGATGGATGGAATGTGGGGTGTGAGAGAGGGGATGTTAAAAGATGAATTGGAATATTTTGGTTTGAGTACTAGAAGGGTGGCGGTGCCATTACCTGAAATGAGGAGGACTGGGGCTCAGTGATCTGCCTTGGCCTCGAGATATGTTTTATTTTAACAATATCCCACACATGTTCCAAGAACACGTGGAGTAATACACTGCTTCTCGCTCTTCCTTCCTCATTGTCTTTAACCTTTGAGTGCTTACTATTTGCCAGGTTGTTTCAAGTGACATTTCTACTCACTAACTGCTTGCAGTTAACCAGTGACAAGGGACTGTTGCTACCCCCGTTTTACAGGTGAGAAAACTGAGGCACGCCTTCTGTAAACTATCATCGGACCCCTGAAAAAAAAAAAAACAAAACTGAGGCTACTTACAATAAAGGACAGAGATAAAATATTCATGAAGCTGTTCATGTAAAGAGAGAAGAACAACATATTGAAGGTCAAATAGTAAAGGGGGGTATAATTATACTGGAATATTTAGATGAAGTATAGCAGGCCTTGTAAAGGAAAAACAGAGCCATGGGTTTCTTGGCGGCTGAAGTAAAAAGGCAAACAGCATGAACATCAGTTCATCAGGAGGGATGAATTTTCTTAAGTACTTGGTTATTTAGATTTTAAAATCACTTCTCCTGGGGGAGTAAAGTGTATTCTTGGAGGGATTCTTAGGAGGTGAAATAAGTTATAGAAAAGACTGAGATTGGTCATATTAATATCTTATTTTTTGTTCACCATGTTAATCAGCCATCATGCATTAAGCAAGTATATACATAAGGCACTAAGATAATATTGGGGGAAACGCACAGATATATCAAACGCAATCTTGAAATCACATGTTTTAGGATCTCCAAAAGGCAGGCAGCACAAAGACTAACCATGAAGGCACAGCCACATGAAATAAATGGACAAATGGGGGTAGTTATAGAGAAAATTTCATCTAGGTGCTTATGAGACATGCTTTGTAAAGCCTGACTTCCAGGCTTTAAAGGTGGCAACCACAACTGGCTAGTGCAATTAGTTCTACCACCTCTCTGCCAGTTTCCCCTGCAAAAAAAGGAAAGATGGCAAAAAACAAACCCATTTTATGGGGTTATTTGGGAGAGCAGATGAGTTCCCAATACCTGTCAGGTGCATGGTGTGGTACCTCGGCTGGCACAACAGGAGTGTGTGTCCAGGGTGACAGTTGTTAGAAAAGTACTAATGTCAACAGAGAAGATGTCATTCAGTGGCAGTTGTGCAGTAAAGTGTGGTAGTCATGAGTTTTTAATTAGACCCAGAGCCCCCGTTTGTGAAGGCGGACTGTGGAGACACAGATATCCTCCTGAACATCATGGCTGGCTGGATGTCACCAGAGCCCCCGTTTGTGAAGGCGGACTGTGGAGACACAGACATCCTTATGAACATCATGGCTGGCTGGATGTCACCAGGGTGACCATCACCCTGCTTTACTAGCTGTGCTTTCTGGTAGTAGCTTCTGAAAGGTGATGGGGTATAGCAGTGACCTGGTTAAATGCAGCTTACTTAGATTAGGGAGGCACCAGACTAGATCTAAATAATCTTGTCAGGACCTGGGACATTTGGAGTTAGCCATAAGGTAGTTGGGAAAAAGCATCCCGCCTTTCAAATCAGCTCTCTTTCTGTCCTTTTCATGCATTAGTGACAGTTGACAGTTGAATCCTAGGGTGTAGATAGTGTCTGTATAGAACTCCAAAGCCTCAGTTCCACTATTTCCAGGACCTGAGTTCTCAGATCTAAATGAGAAGAAGTTCAATGTCATTCCATGATGAAGGGCTTTGAGCTCTGGTGTCTGGGACCAAAAACCATGTCCATGCCATCCAAAAGGCAGAGTTATGGTCAAGTGCAGCCAGTTCAGCTTTAGACCCTTCAAGAGACAAAGGTGAGAAAGGAGAGGAGGAGATGAGGACAAAGCACAGGACAGGGGACTAAAGCAGGATGAGGGCAGTGAGGGGCTTCCGAGGGCAATGAACCTGTGAAAGCATTGCAGTCCTTGTATGTTACAAGAGAGCAATTTTTGCCCTTACTCACATCACCAACCTGGAGAACTGTAAGAAGAGCGGCTGGCAGGGTACTGGGTCGCTGTGGAGGGCAGCTGCTGGGGCCCCGGGTGGGGCAGAGCTCCTGCTGCGCGGCCAGCTTGCTTTCTCCTGCTCTTGCTGCACACGGCCAGTGCTGGTGGACATTGGAGGAATGCCCTGCTCGGCGTGGATTCTCTGGAGCAGAAATCTTGTCCTCGGCTCATTGGAGACAGCTGCTCAGGCGGGTCTAGGAAATGGGGAACATACGGGCAGCAGCAACAGACGGAGGTGCTCTCCTGAACAGGGGACCTTCTGGAGCCTGTAGCTGCAACTGCAAACACAATTAGGGGCTAACATGGCCTTGCAAATAAGTGCTGGGGACCTATCAGCTGGGTTGCCCTAACCCTGTAGGAGCCATGAAAGGGAGCCAGGCAAAAAGGTGGTTTTCAACCTTCTTTGCTGGAATACTTTTGCCTTCTAGGGATTTTTCTCTCTTTCCCTCATGGTCCCCCTTAAACATGCATTGTAGACTTGGGACTAGGACCAGGAGATGAGGGTTGTGATCTCATCTGGCCTGATGGGTTTTGTAAGGGGCAACTTTTGGGGATGGCCCTAGGCTGTTGCCCACATGTACAATGCCTCAACTTAAGAGGAGCGAACCAGACTGGAGTTGGGTTGGAGCTCAGTGGAACACCAGACCAGGGTATCCCATGGAATAGAGTAGAATGAATTGGCAGGATGGAGAGGGATACACACACACACACACACATAAAATGTAAGTAATATATTATTTAGGGGTCTGAAATTTATATATATAACACATAACTGTGTGCATAGATATTATTTATTATAAGTGTGTATATATAATATATTATAAATATGTGTATATATACATATGTATAAATTTAAGAAGTGATAAACACCAGAATTAGTGGGAAAAAAGAGCAACAGGGAACCCTATGGCCAGGATAAGAGCCAGCATGGAATGGAGCCAAGAGGCTGGTGCCTGCCAGGGGCCACACCGGGACAGGCCATGTGGGATGGGATGCTTGTTATAGGAGGAATGAAGGGTGCATGTGTGGCTGACTTCACTCCTGGGAGTCAGAACATGGGTGTCGAGTAGCTTAAAGACATAGTTCCTGAAGGGGTAGTTCTTGACACCAGAAACTCTCCAGATTACATTGTACATGCGGTGCCTGCCCTGATCACAACTGGTCGCTAAGAACCAAGGCTAGAAGCCTGGCCAGCTCTGGCAGCCCCCTCCCACCCTCATGTGTGCTGAGAGTCAATACCAGTTTTAATTTTATTCATGGGGCTTGTACTTGTTCCATGTTGAAGCCCTTCAATGAATACTAATGGAACTCCAGATTGTTTTAAGTGAAGATCTGAGCGAGACACCTCTTTTCATCTTGTCAAGAGCTGTCATTTCCGACAGAGGTTTTTGGAGTTTCCTTTCTAACAGATTCAATGCAAACTCCTCTCTACATAGAGCAGCATGTGTATTGCTGGTACTGGGCAATTGCAAGGCAGTCCTCATGGAAAAGAAATCATCCTTGGCCTCCTGCCCCCACTATGGTCACTGTCGACAGAGAATTCTCCTGGAGGAGGACAGAAGGAGTGAAGGAGGAAGCGGGCGGGAGACATTCAGAGGGCATCGAGGACAGCTCTTAGAAGGTGCTGGAAGCTTGGCTTCTCTTTCCTGTGAAGGATGTTTTGATCATTCTAAATGTCATTTCCATTATTTTCATAGCCATAAGGCCTTTAAGGTTTAGAAGAATGGCTTCATGACCATTTGAACTACTTTCTTAATTCCCATCTTGCCTTGTTCCGGTTCATTTTGCATACAAATGCTATATGGACATAATTGCTATACTTTTTTTTTTTTCAAATCACAACAGCTACACTCAGAAATCTTCAGTGACTCTTAGTAACCTTCTCTGTGACTCCTCTTATTCCTCTTCCATTTTTCCAATCCTTCCTGTCATTGTCTCTGCCTTTCCTTCCCCAGCTTGGCAGTCTAAACGCACGAGACCTGAGCCTACAGTGAATGGTTTTGTCATCTCACCAAGAAGCTCAGCCTGCATTCGTTCTTCAGCTTGAGTCCAGAGCCTGGGCTCTTACTAAACCAGCTCCTACCCCAGCTGTGTGTGCATAGTGTCACTATCCTCAAACCCCAGATGGCTCTGAAAACCACACCCCAAAGTAAGGGAAGCTTTGTTGACTGAGATAGAGCATCTAGCCCAAAAAACAACTTCCAATTTTGTGGGAGGCAAGAGTGTAATAATACCCAGGAACTCAGCACAGATGATTCAACTCTGGTGCTCAGGCTTTCTTGTCATCTTGGGCTAATTACTTAACCCAAGTGTCACTGCCTCATCTAGAAGATGAGGCTGATACTAGCACTAGTTCATGATGGTGTGATGATTAACTGAGGTCACAAATGGGAAGGATTAGCCTAGAAGGCAGCACACAGCTAAGCAGTCTGCAAACTACCATGCTATTTCTCACGTAGTGTTGAGTGAGTCAATGAGTGACAGAGGCTTACTGTCTAGATAACCATATATTGTGAGGTCACAGTCCCTACAGTCCCTTTTCTTCTTCAGACACCCACCCCGAGTAGAAATCAAGCAAACCCACAAAATGTTCACTTTTCTGGTCTACCACCATGAGAGAAGTGTGGCCTTGGGTGAAGGCTGCCTCTCGGGCGTCCCACTGGCCGGCTGGGATCTGTCCGGTAGGAGGCAGCTCCCTCCTCTTCTCGCTGCTGCTGGTGATGGTGGTGGGGTGGGAGGAGGAACATCTGCTGAGGCCCAGCTCTGGGGGCAAGCCAGCTGCCCCTGCAGCCGACACAATGCACTGCTGTAATGGCCCGCAACGTTATGGCTCCCTGAGGCCTCTGGCTGGGGAGCAGGCCAGGGCTGAGTGGACTGAGAACACTCAAGGGCAGTGTTGGGTGGCTGCTGGCCAGAGTGACCCATCTGTGAGACTGGCCAGGGGGCATGAAGCATGGTTCATGAAGCCTGTTCCTATGAAGGCACTTTCTTTGCTTTTTTAAAAAAAAAAAAGAAAAGAAAAAGAAAGGGAGAGGCATCTGAGACTGATGATGACCTCAGTTTGGCATGGGTGGGGCACCATGTTTTCACTGTGATTTTGCTGTTGCTGAAGCTACAAGATGGTTCTGAGTGTCATTAAAGATGGGGGCTGGGGACCAGTTTCTCTGCAGAAACTCTCTTCAGTAAGACCCAGGCACTTCAACCCAGGGTTGAAGGCCATCTTCCTGGCTCTAGTCTGGAAGATTCTAACCCTCATCTTCCTACCCCTAGAGAGCCTCTTGTTTCTTTCCGTTCTCTGTCTCTTCTTCTATTCATAGTTACATACATAGAGGTGAGACATTCACCTTATACTCCTTCACAAGGGGCTGCTTCCCTCCCTCAGCATTGTATCTTTTTGTCTAATTTTGCAAATAACACCTGAGTGCCTTTTCAGAAGACAAGACAATATGGAAGTAAACAGAGCAGGACATGGTGTGGTCTGCCCTCCTCCCACGCCCACTCATCACTCCCTCTTCCAGAGACACTGCGCTTTCCATCTATAGGTCTACACATGCACATGGGGTTTGTTATGGGTTTCGTCTATGTTTAATTTAGTTTTTATTTTTACCAAAGCTTTATGTACATTGAGAACCAGCTATTCTTTCAGATGCATTATGAAAAACCAAAATTCCCCCTTTCACCCTCCTCCCCATCGATCTCCCTCTTTCCAGAAACAACAAATCTTTAGTTTCTTAACTAAAGAATCTCAGGGTAAGAATCTTTAGTTGCTTACCCTCTTGTCACGAAACACATTTATGCTACCACTTCTTGGGTTGTTTGTTTTAGATGTCATTTCTCAAGTCCCCCTACAGAAAAGAACTCGGTTGTCTCTCTCTGGACCCAGCGACACACCCACGTTGATATCTGGGTTTGCTTTGTTGGGACTGCTACTAACCATGTGGTTCACTAGGCCTGCTTTTCCGCTTCTAACATGTTGCTCCCTGGAGTTAATAATTGTTTTGCTTGTTTATTTTCCACTGTTATTATCAATAATTCAATCTCAAATGCTTCCCTGGGTGCATAAATTTCCTCTCAGTATGTTCAGTCATAGTCGTCACTGAGTCAGCATCTCCTCAAGGCTTCCAGCAGGTCCAGTCTACACTGCTCAGTCCCCAAACTGTCAGCAGCAGATTCCTGATCCTTTGCTTTCCTGTCTGTTGTGTATCTCTCTCTACTCTGTTTTATTTGGCATTCTATGATTTTTGAGCCTCACATTTTCCTATCATTCAATATATCTCTTGTTTGGGGGTGCACATAATTCTGCTTCTTGAATGAGGATAGATAGGATGAAATAATCTATTCATTTATTTAATTTCATTGTGTTCTTATTAAGAAAATATTTTTAAAGTCTTGGGCACTGTTATAGTATTTGAGACTCATCAGTAAACAAAGTACAAGGTTTCTGCCTTCGAGGTACTTACATTCTATTGATGACAATGAGCATAAAAATACACAAATATGTTATATTTTAGAAAGTGGTAAATGCCAAAGAGAAAGAAAAAAAATAGAAAGCATGGAGGGGGGGTCCCTTCTGTCCCTCCACTGGTGAAGCCTGAAGCAAGTTTTGAGATGAGAACCTGTTCAACTGACTTCACACTTGACCTGTGATAGACCTAGACCTATACCTGTGGAAACTGAAGAGCAATATGGATTGCTTCCTATTGAAAACTATTCTTCAGTCACCATGTGCAACTACTGTGGCTATCTCTCAAATTTGTGAGTACCTTGGAACCACAATTGGAATTCAAAGGGAAGTAAGAAAGTGGATGTACAGTACCACTAGAAAATGTTACTTTCTTATGTAAGAATCTATTGCATTCATGCTATCTGAGGAAAAGGATTTGACAAGTTAATTAATTTGTCTCTTACTTAAGTGTTTCTGCCACTCAAATCCTCCCTGCACTCCAAAGCAGTGTCCTTCTTTGATGTTGGCAGTGGCCCAATCCACAAATCTTCATGGCATTCAGATACAGTTTCCTTTTATTTCAAGGACATAGGGGAAGAGATGGAGAGATGTATTTTCCTGAATGGCATTTGTCATGAGAGTGGATATTTGTAGTTACAATGTTGGCCCAGCTTAGAGGACCAGATTCCAATAGACAGAGGGGTTCATATATATTATTAATAATGTATGTATGTGAATGTGTCTCTGTGCATATCTATATTTGTATTCATTATATGTTGAGCCCTACAAAACCTAGGACCCAAGTTCAAAGTCCCTTGCCTGGAGTTTAGGTGGGTATTGGTTCAGGAACATTAAGACAGAGTTGCAGGAAATCAGGGTAGCCTAATTGAGAAGATGATATGTGATAAAAGACTTAAAGGAGGTATCACAATTAACCATGATGCTATTTTGGGGAATAATAACAATAATAATATTTCCTTTAGAGGGAAGAGTTAGTATAAAGGCCTTAAAGCATGTTTATAAGTACCTTTAATATAAATTCACATTTTGTTGATAATTTGGGCATAGAATTCTAGAAAGGAAATACTTTTAAGGCATTTTGAAGAAATTGTTCCATTACATTTATCTTCTACTGTAACTGTTGGAAAAGTTGAATATGATTTTGAGTCTTGATCCTTTGCAAATGAGTATGAACTTTCCTTCCCCCACCCTCAACGTTACCATAGTCTTGGTATGGATCTATTTTCATCCATCATACTGTTCACTCCACGAACATTCATTTATTCAAGAACTTATTCCCAGTAGTTACTGAGTGCCCACTGTGTAGCTTTCTTCTATATGACAGTGATGCAACAGAAAACAAAATGGAACATCCATTCTTTATAGAGATTAATTTTTAGGAAAAGACTAATAAACAAAATAAGCCAGTCATTGTGTTAAATGATGAAAAGTACCTTGAGAAAAACAAAATCGGAAGGAGAGATAAGGAATTCTAGTAGGTGGTGAGATGAGATGTCTGAAATTTTAAGTAAGGTCATTAACTGCCCTTCACCAAGAAGGTATGTCGTAAAAGAGCTGAGGGAACATGTATCGCTGACACCTGAAAGACGGAGCATTACAAGTGCGTGTGTAAAGGCCTCAGGACAGAGCATGCCCATTGTGTTCTGGGGATGAAAGGACAACAATGGCAATGGAGTGGAGTGAGTGAGCAATGTGGCGAGCAGAGGAGGTGAAGTATGAGGAGTCTGATCACGTAGGGCTAGATTGGCCATTTGACTACTTTGGTGTTTGATGCAAAAAGTCATGGAAAACATTGGGTCAAATTCTGGTTCTCCTTGAAGTTGGAGGCAACAGATATTTTTGGTGGTATAGGTGTGGACATAGGTGAGAAAAGAGTCAGAACTGATCGCAGTTTATTTTTCTTTGGGTCACAGGAAAAAGGAAGGTGTCACTGAAAGATTTAAGGAGATGCTTATCTGGAGAGTGATGGTGGAGAAAATTGCACAATGGTCTGAGCCACTTGAAGATCCTTGGCTGAGTGTCTTTGAAAATAGCAGTCAGTGGTGTGAGGGGGCACAAGCCCAGAACTGGGTGTACCCCAGATAAAAGTCAGCCAGGAGAAATTAGAGTTATTGGAATCTTTAAAAAAAATTTTATAGAGAGAAAAATGAGATGATGACTGCAAAGGAGAAGCTAGACTAAGAAATAATAGGAGGTTTGTATGCTATGTCAATTCATAGCCTTCAGTTTTGAGGGATTTTTAAAAATTGTTTTTATTTTCTTAGTGATTTCCTCCTATTCATTTTCTTTCTTTTCTCTATTAAAAGTTAATTATTTGAATGTAGGATTTGTTCTCTAGTTTTCTTTTCTATTTTTTTTTTTTTTTTTAGAGACTACATCTCACTATGTTGCCTGGGGCAGTCCTGAACCCACGGACTCAAGTGATCTCTAGTCTCAGCCTTCCAGGTAGCTGGGATTCCAGGTGTACACCACCACCTCTGTCTATTTTTTTTGAGACCAGGTCTCACTATGTTGCCTGGGATCATTTCCAACCCTCAGATTCAAGCAATTCCTAGCCTGTACCTCCCAAGTAGCTGGGATTACAAGCATGCACCACCACTCCCAGCTGCTTCTTCTATTTCCTATCTAGTTACCTTTTTGTTCTAATCTCTGAATCTTTTTCTCAATTTTCTTCACTCCCACTGAATTATAAAAATTTCTATATGTTCCCTTCCTATAGCATTCTGTTCTTGTTTTATAGATACAATATAGTCACTTATTTATTGAGGATTTTAATGATTTTTTAAATTAAGGTTTGTTTAATTTGTTCCTGAGTTGTTTCTGTTTCATCCATTACTTTTTCTTTTCTGTTCTTTTGACCCCTCTCTTCACAAGAAATGCTAGTAATCCTTGGTAGTCTGCTCATAGTAAAGTCTGAGGCATTTTAAAAAGCTCGTGTGGTAGAATTTGTCCGTTGTGTCTTCCTGTAACATGATCTGTGGTTCTCTGTTTGGGGACTCCTATCTTACTATCTTTACATCTCCTCTTTGGGCTGGTCAAATTATTGTTGACACTTTTAATTTCCTGTCTGTTGGTCAAATGCCTGGATGCTAGCTTACTGAAAATCAAGGAGATTGGAAATCAGTTCTTTACATTTTGATGTAAACTTTTATTTAATCTACCTGTTTTCAGTATGGTACTCAACATGCTGGGTTTCTGCTTTCCAGAAAATAAA
This sequence comes from Uropsilus gracilis, assembly GCA_004024945.1. NCBI lineage: Eukaryota > Metazoa > Chordata > Mammalia > Eulipotyphla > Talpidae > Uropsilus > Uropsilus gracilis. The sequence goes on along the minus strand of PVHY01002309.1, from coordinate 30,642 downwards.
TGACCATTTTGTAATAGGGAAGTAACTCATGGTTACTCAGAGATTCTGCATTTTAACAAATGGAATTCCAGTCAATCCCTTTTCTTGAAATCACCATCACTTCCCCAAATACCTGAAGCTGCTGTTTCCTTAACCATTTATGGTTCTGCAACATATCAAGCTTGTTTTGTGGCCTTCCTCACTACAGGTTTAGGGCTGGGACCACTCTCAAATGCTGAGTCAGGTACTAGCTGCCCATCTAGATTTTAGTCTTCAAAAGTTTGTGATTTCAATTTCTTTTCTAGCACTCTTGGTCCTTGGGGTTTATGCCAAAGACCAAATAAAAGAAAACTTAAATCTAGAGCTAACTGTATGTATTAAATCCTCTGCTGTAAACTGTAAACTCTTAATGAAGGTCTTTAAACTTTTCAATGTCTATTTAGTGGAGATGTGAGGAAACTGAATTTTCTTTGTTAAAATTTTGTACTTAAGCTCAAAATAACACAAATGTTTTTAGATTTTACACTTCTGTCATTCTGAACTATAACTTAGCTAATCAGTTATTTACAGTAGAATAATTTACATGGTGATAATTATGAATCATATTACTTAAATTCCCCATTTTTACTCATTTCTAGCTTACAAATGATCCTAATTTCTAAATATTTTCTTAAACATTTCAAGTCTTTATTTTGAGAAATTGTGAATCAATGAAAATTGTACTAATAAAATGGACATCAATATACTCTGCTCTTGGACATATTAATTAAGTTCTTGTCAAGAACTTATCAATTATTTTGTCACATCTGCATGCATATTCTCTCTCTGTGTCTTTCACTATATGCACATACATTTTTATTTTTCAATCATTTGGAATAAGTTATATAGAGTCTGACATTTCATTCTTAAAGTGTCAATATGATTCTTCGAAGATTAAGACTATTTTCCTACATAGCCACACCACCATTATCATACCCAAAAGATTTATGACTAACATGATAATACTGTTCAATGTGTACACCTGTTTTCAATTTTTCTGAATTGATCTAAACATTGCCTTAAAAGATGTCTGACCCCCTCCCAACTTCAAATCCTATCAAACACCAGGTTCTACATTTATCATTTAACTTTGGTGTCTTTTCATCTATTCATATGTGTGTGTGTGTGTGTGTGTGTGTGTGTGTGTGTGTGTGTATTTTAAGACATTAACCTTTTAAAGAATTCAGGCTAGGTTTTAATTTAAGTAGAGTGCTTCATAACCTGCATTTGTCTGATTATTTGATCATGTTTATATTTGAGCTCAATCTGTATTTTTATGCATATTTAGTAAGAGCACAACATAGTTCATGCTGTGTACTTCTCATGCATCACATAATGAGGCTTAACGCATGTGTTTGCTCTTATATTGGTGATGCTAAATTTGCCATTTGGGTAAGATAGTGTATGTCAGAACTGCCTGTTTTGAAGGTAGCTCATTGTTTTTATACTTAAGGTATAAGCCAGATACTGGAGTGAGGGATGGGTTACTTCACAGTTCTGTAAATAAACAGATCTCCAATGGTTTTTAACCCAATGGTTTTAGCATGATCCTTACCTAAAGCAATTATCGTATTGATGACTACAAAATGATTTCTCTAGATCTCATTCTTTCTGTCTTTACTAGATGGCATTCTTCCACAAATAAATTTCTCCTATTTCTCTCCTTCTAAGTATCACTATGAATTTATAGATTTTTAAATTTAGTGTGTTCTATCCTACTACCTTCATTAGTAATTTTGATGCTGAGGTCATCTGACAGTTTCCTAATCAGAGTCCATTCGAGTTGGCTCCTATGTCCTTTGGCTATTATATAGCTCCTTCAGTTTTTCAGTCTCCCTCACTTTCATTCAAAGAAAATATTCTAAGCTCACTTTATAATTTTTCTGCCTCAGCTGTCGAATCAGCCATTTCTTTAAGGAGTCCTAGCTTCTTTTAATGAGTACTGGTATTTAGAAATCAAGCACTGGGTGCAGAGTTTCATTATATACCACCTTTTGCATAATAAAGGAGAAATAAGAATGTTTCATGTATGCATGTGTGTGTTTGCTTATTTTGCAAAAAGAAACTCAATAAAGATGAATCAGAAACAAATGGGAATGCTTACCTATGGGAAGTGGGTAGAAGTGGAAGGAAGGAATAGGAATGGAAATCAAGTTTTTTTGAGGATATCATTTAATATGCTGAGTGTCATTTCCTTGAAGACCCTTTCAGGTCAGAAATAGGAAACATTGAAAAATTGTGTTTGGAGTATATAAAATTTGAATGAAATACACCACCACCCACCTTCACTCATTTCCTATTTAATTCTTCCTTTTCCACGGTGAGCACCCTACTCCCCAATACATTGCTATATTTATTTACTACATATATACTTTCAAAATTAATATGGCAATGCCACCTTTAATAAAAAACAGGAAAACTCTTTTAACTTTAAACATTATTTACATGGCACAATGTGGGTACAATAAGAAAACTGTGGGTACAAAAAGAAAACTGTGTTGAAGAGTTATTTAAATTTTTTTTCTTTGCATGCTCATATCATGACTATGTAGTACTATGGTCTACATGTGAGAGAGGAAGCCATAGTTTATCCCATCTTTCATAGATGCGCACTGAGGTTGTTTCCAATATTTTGTTAGGTTCATTTATTTCTGCAACTATTACTTTTTAGCATGCAAAACTGTTACATGATTCAAAAGTCAAAACCACAAAAGATTGTATCTATGGAAGTCTCACTTATGTCCCTATCCATCCCCATTCTCACTCACCCATTGTAAAAAGTTTTAATTTATTTCTAATTCCTTTCTTGGACTTCTTTTGGCAAAAATAAGCCCCTTTATAAAAATATTGCTATAATACCTATATCTGTCTTTGAGTAACATGTATTATAATAGATAAAACATGTAAAGACTAAAGGTAAAACCTTTATATTTTAAGAAATCTATCAACTATTAACAAAATTGGAAATAATATCTTCTAGAAATCTTTCCATATTAATACTAATCATCACAAATTGTCTTTTAAAAAAAAACTATTGAACATGTATGTTAGAGGAAAAATCATAGTTTATTTATCCAACTTTTTATGGGTAGGTATTTAGGTTGCCATCATTATCTGCTGCCACAAATGGTGCTTTAGTGAGTGGCTGTATGCATCTACTGTTTTGTATTTGTGAGGTATCTTCTGTTCCTTTCTCTCCTTTTCCTTTGTTATCCCCATGCATATGTTTTATCTTTTTAATTGTCCCACCGCCCTTAGTCTGTTCCAGTTTTTTATTTCAATTTTTTTCTTTCCATATGAGAAGTTTCTGGTGAGATGTAATCAAACTCACCAACTCTTTCCTCACTCATGCTCAATCTGCCAATGAGTCCTCTGAAAGCATTGTTCGTTTCTGTTCTTGGGTTTTATTTTCAAGCATTTCCTTTCGATTCTTTCTTAACACTTCCATCTCTACACTTATGTTGCCATCTGTTCTTACATATAGTCTACTTTTTTTGCTTTAGTGTTCTTAGCATATTGATCATAGTTATTTTAAATTCCTTTGTTTGATAATCCCCTAATCTCTTCCATGTCTAATTTGATTCTGATATTGCTCTGTCTCTTCAGATTGTGTTTTGTCTTTTATCATGTTGTATCATCTTTCTGTTGGAAACTGGATCATCTCTAGCAAGTAAAAGAAACTGAGGTAAGATATTCCTATAAGGCTTTCTATTTTTCTGGCTAGAATTAGGCCATGTTAACTAGTTTTCTGCAGAGGTAGGTAGTAGAGGTGAAAATTCCCTCTGGTGTCCTTGTACTACCTTCCTTGTAATCTTGGGGTTTCCCTAGAGAACTAGATGCAGTCTGGACCTTGTGGTCCCTTCAGTTGCATTCCCGTTATTATGCAGTAGTCCTATTAATGTGGCTGCAGGGTATGGAAAGGGGAAATGTCCTATGATCCCATCAACAAGTTTCACTTTTAAGTGAGTCTGCATCTGGAGCCGTGCCCTTCATAAGTGATTCTCAACTCATTTCCACCTTTTAGGTGGAACTGGGAAGTTAGAAGAGACTAGAATCTGTTACCTCCCTCCACCTTTGTCAGCAAGGATCTGGCAAAATATTTTTCCTCAGGGACAGCTCTTTGTTAAGGGAAACAGAAACGACTGGATGTATTTTGAAATGATTAATTTGTCCTCCCCCTTTTAGAAATGTGAAACTTTTTCTCAGATTGTCATCCTTAAAACTTGAGATTCCTGGAGATTAAGCTCATGAAATTGTGGATATCTTATGGATGATCACTGTGTGTTTTTCTTAGATCAGCTCACTAGTTGGCTCCAGCAACTTAGTTAATCTCCTCCCCAGCCCATCCATTCATTTTTTTTCTTTGTGGTTTGTGCCAGTGGTGGTGTGTTCCCAGTAGGTTGTGTTTCTCTGTAGTCTCCCTTCTGGTTTTCAGGGTGGTCTTCCCTATGACATCAATTCTATGATGGACCTAAGAGTTGCTTTTCAAGTTGTTCAGCTTTCTTTACGTGAAGATGGAATGTTATTTATGTGAAGATGGTATGTTGTTTTTTTTAACATATCAGGCTAGAAATCAGAAGTTCTTAGAAATTAGAAATTATGGAGGTATATCTTAAAGATAAAATTCTAAGATTGGTATGACAAAGGCAAAGAGTTAAATTAGCACACGTGTCTGACTCAATTGGGTTGTGCTGTTTTGTACTTTACTAGCAACATATAAGGTGGATTTCTCAGGAGCCTTGGGAAAAAATATTGTCAATGCAATGTTCTGAATTCTTGATAATCTGATGGTGAGAAATGGTGTCTCAACATAATTTTACTCTGCATGTCTCTTATTATGAATGATGTTGAACTGTTTTTCAAGTTTAAGGGATATTTGTAATCTTTCAGCATAGACTTCTCATGCCTTTTGCTTCATCTCAATAGTTTTGGTATTTCTGCTCTGAGGTAAATAATATATTTTATGTTGAGGAGGTTATCTCTTTATACATGACCTCTTTGCCATTGTATCTACTAGTTTATAATATGTTTGGTGATTTTTCTTCATTTTGACCAAACATATTTATTTTGTATGTGTGGGGTGAATTTTTCTTCATTTTATTTGGATTCTGAATGATCATTTAAAAAGACTCTATGTTTAGATTGTAAAGTATCCTAATGTATAGGATAATATTCACATGTTCTGGAGATGAAGAACCTTTTTCATTTAGTTACCATTTAACTAAATGTGTTCATTTTCTTCTTATTGTAAATAGTTTAATTTAGATCTTTGATCCATTTGGAATTTATTTGGGTATGTGTTTTGAAGAATAAAGCCAGTTCTAAAAAACAAATTAATATTACACCATTCCATTATTATTTATTTAAAGATCATTTTTCTCCCAGTTATTGGAGAGGCAAGGTATTTCGTATACCAAATTTCCAGATGTGCTTGAATCTATTTTGTGATTTGTTCTTTATTTCCATATAGTATTTTTAATTTCTATTATGCTTAGTCCCCCCACTTCTGTTTTTAAAGAATTTTCCCCAGCTATATTGTACAAAATTTATACTTACAGAATTATATATTCAACATAATCAGTTGTATCTAATTATATATATTCTATCATTTATTTACAAATATATTAGGATTAGTTTCCTATTGCTGCCATAACAAATCAACCTAAATTAGGGACTTAAAACAATTTAACATTTGTTAGTTTCAATCTTTAAAAAAATTTAAATGTTGATTTTATACCACTATATAAGTTTCAAATGTTCATCACTGAGAATCACCATGGGTATATAACACATTAAGGTCATTGATAAGTGTCCTCTTTAAAAAAAACCACTTTTAATTGATACATGACTTATATCAAGTAGTAAATTTTATATGACTGGGTTTAAAGTGGATAAATCCTGATAATGGCTTTTTAGATCAAGAGCTAGATTATTATTTTTTTTCTCTGAATCATATATAATTTTATTTTATTTTTTTAAACCAATATCTGCTTTATTATTATTTTTTATATCATTTCAGTCCCTGGGGGTCACCCATTACCATCAGCTCCCCTCCCCACCCGCTCCAGCTGGTCCCCTCTTTCCCCTTGTGTAGTTTCATTTGGTTGACCATATATTAGTGAAACCATTTGGTTTCTGTCCCTTTCTATCTGGCTCGTTTCTGCTAGAATGATTTCTTCTAGGTACATCCAGGTGTCTATAATTTCATCAAATTTGTCATTTTTAATTGAGTAATACTCCATTATGTATATATACCACATCTTTTTCATCCACTCATCTGTTCTGGGGCATTTGGGTTGTTTGCATGTCTTTGCAATTATAAATAGTGCTGCAACAAACATCCGGGCACAGGTGTCCTTTGTACCCACATTGAGGTCTCCTTTGGGTAGATTCCCAGAATTGCAATTGCAGGGTCAAATGGTATCTCCATTTTCATGAGTTTGAGGGTCCTCCATACTGCTTTCCATAGTGGCTGGACGAGTTTACATTTCTACCAGCAGTGTAGGAATGTTCCTTTCTCTCCACATCCATGCCAGCACTTGTTGTTGCCTGTTTTTTTGATGTGGGCCATTCTTACTGGTGTAAAGTGGTATCTCATTGTGGTTTTGATTTGCATTTCTCTGATTGCTAGTGATATTGAGCAATTTTTCATGTGCCTATTGGCCATTTGTATTTCCTCTTTGGAGAAATGTCTTTTTAGTTCTTCTCCCCACTTTTTGATTGGGCATCTTGTTTTGTTTTTGTTTAGTTGTGTGAATTCCTTGTAGATCTGTGTTATTAATCCCTTATCACTCTTGTGAAGGGTGAAAATTTTTTCCCATTTAGTTGGGCTTCCTTTAGTTTTTTCTTTTGTCTCTTTTGCTGTACAGAAGCTTTTTAGTTTGATGAAGTCCCATCTGTTTATGTTTTCCTTCAATTTTTTGCCTTCTGCAGATGATTCCAGGAAGGGGTTTCTGAATTGTATTTCATGGAGGGTTTTGCCCAAGTTTTCTTCTATGTATGTTATGGTTTCAGGTCTGATATCTAAGTCTTTTATCCATTTTGAATTAATTTTTGTACATGGTGTGAGAGAGATGTCTTGGTCCATTTTTTTGCATGTCTTAGTCCAGTTTTCCCAGCTATCTTTGTTGAAGAGGCTATCTTTGTTCCAATGTAAGTTTTTCCCTCCTTTGTCAAAGATTAATTGGCTATATGTGTGTGGCTTTATTTCTGAACTCTCAATTCTGTTCCATTGGTCTGATTGTCGGTTGTTGTACCAGTACCATGCTGTTTTAAGTATTATGGCTTTGTAGTACAGCTTGAAGTCTGGAATAGTTAGGCCTCCATTTTCTCTTTTTTTGGAGAGGAGGTTTTTTGATATTCGAGATCTTTTGTTGTTCCATATGAATTTTTGTAATTTTTGTTCTATCTCTTTAAAGAATGTCATTGGAATTTTTAAGGGGATTGCATTGAATTTGTAGATTGCTTTTGGTAGGATGGCCATTTTGATGATGTTAATTCTTCCCATCCATGAGCAAGGGATGTCTTTCCATTTCCTTGTGTCTTCTTCTATCTCTTTTAGTAGCGTTTTAAAGTTTTCTTTGTATAGTTCTTTTACGTGTTTTGTTAGGTGTATTCCAAGTTATTTAATTGTTTTTGGTGCAATGGTGAATGGGATGACTTTTTTAATTTCTTCTTCTTCTGCTTTGTTTTTTGCGTATAGGAAGGCTACTGATTTCTGTGTGTTGATTTTGTAACCAGCAACCTTATTATTTCAATAAGTTTTTCTGTGGATTTTTTGGGGTTCTCTACATATAGAATCATATCATCCATATATAATGATAGTTTCAATTCCTCTTTTCCTATTTGTATCCCTTTTATATCTTTCTCTTGTCTTATTGCCCTGGCTAGAACTTCCAAAACAATGTTAAAAAGTAATGGAGAGAGTGGGCATCCTTGCCTATTTCCAGATCTTAACTGGAAGCATTTTAGTTTTTCCCCATTTAAGATGATGTTTGCTGTGGGTTTGTCATAGATGGCTTTTATTATGTTGAGGTAAGTTCCTTTAAACCCCAGTTTTTCAAGGGCTTTTATCATAAATGGATGCTGGACTTTATCAAATGCTTTCTCTGCATCTATTGATATGATCATATGGTTTTTGTTTTTCTTCTTATTGATGTGGTGGATTATGTTAATTGATTTCCGGATGTTGAACCATCCTTGTGCCCCTGGGATAAATCCCACTTGGTCATGGTGAATAATGCTTTTTATGCATTGTTGGATTCGATTTGCTAGTATTTTGTTTAAAATTTTTGCATCTGTGTTCATTAGGGAAATTGGTCTATAGCTTTCTTTCTTAGTGCTGTCCTTATTTGGTTTTGGTATGAGTGTGATGTTTGTTTCATAAAATGTGTTTGGGAGCTCCCCTTCTTTCTCAATTTTTTGGAAGAGTTTTAATAGTATAGGTGTTATTTCAAGAGCTAGATTATTAATAGCAACCTACAAGTATCTTCTTTGTTGTCTTTTGTGGTATCTTTCAGATTTTGCCCATTTTTGAATTTCATATAAATTAACTGATACTACAGTTCCATGTAATGTCTGGTCTTTTTGCTCAAAATTTATATTCCAGAGATTACTGAACTTTGCTATGTACCATGTACTGTATTTCCCTTTATCCATACCCTAACTTTTATTTTGGTATATGCTACCATTGATGGTTGATTATATTACTTCTACTTTCAGTCCAATGTGAGTAAAGGAGCTGTGAATATCCTTGTTTATGTCTATGGGTGCACATGTACATATGTGTGCTCTGAGAATTGATACAAACTTCTAAGTGGCTGGTTTCCTCATTTCATGATCCAAGCTTAATTATATATGCAAATAAATGTTTTTGTTGTTGTTGTTGTTGTTGTTTTGAGACTAGGTCTCGCTATTTTTGCCCATGGAACTGCAGGCTCTTGTTGCCCGGGCTACCACAGAATCAAGCAATCCCCAGTCTCAGCTTCCCAGGTGGCTGGGATTACAGGCGCGCACCACTATGCCCAGCTATTTTTTTTGGAACTAGGTCTCGCTACGGGCCCCAGGCAGGACTCAAACCATGATCCCTAGCCCTGGCCACTTCATAGGCTGAAGTTTTATGCAAAGAAATGGTTAAGAAAAATTTAAAACTGCCAACAGAACTGGAGCATAGAGCAAGAGAGGAGGAGGAGAAAAGAAATGGGGGAGGGGGAGGGCACAAACGACCAAGATGGTGCATGGGTGATAAGGTAATGGGAGAACCTCAGGGTAGGCAGTGATGTAATATATATGTATATATGTATATATGTACAATCAATAAAAGGTAAATAAAAATTATATATGCAAAGGTACTTTTGCCAAATGTGGCAACATTCAGTTTTTTAATGTATAGGATAATATTCACATGTTCTGGAGATGAAGAACCTTTTTCATTTAGTTACCATTTAACTCATCGCAGGAAGTTTCTTGAAACCTAAAGACTGAGACAGTCACATCAGTTTATCACACAACTCCTGTTATATCCTTCTGGGTTCATTTTACTGGAACTGCCTGGCTGTAGATGAACACTTATGCCTATATGTTTGAGCTCTTTTTAAAATTCAGAGTACCAGGGAACATAAGCTATTGAGGGACTTAGATGGCTCAGATCAGACCAGAAGGGCAACATTTGGATATCACAAAATGGACAGTGCCCTTCAAAGGACTGTGTCCCTTCTTCATTATGCTAGTGTGAGATTGCTCAAGTTTGAGTCCCAAGGCACTCCTTAGCAGACTGAATCTGAGAATTACTCCACTTAGCAAAGAGGATTAATGTTTCATAACAAAAGGTAATTTATTCAATTGTATGCAAAAGAGGTGGTAGTAATAGCAGGTATAAAGCATGCTTATTTTTGTCTATTGTATCATATGTTTAATTCCTATAAAAACACCAGTAACTCTATTGAGTACCTTTTGGAGAACTTGACCACTTTGAGAATGAATTGGATTGTGTTAATTAAATACACTTGACTTTGATGAAACCGAAACCTGATAGGCTTTCAAGGAAATGAGGCTTAGCAAGCTTTAGTGAATTTTAATAGATAGTGGATAGGATTAAATACAAGATCAGGCAGCTCTGGCTTTCATCAGTTAGAATGGCGAAGAAACACGAGTCACTCCTGCTCATCTGGCAGGGAGGTTACCTTTTAAGGATTTGTATGGCTAAGCAGAGAATATGTGTACAGCACCCCAAAGTTTTATCTATGCTCCTAGCCAAGAAATGTTGATTTTCCCATATTTATGGCTTGTAACTACTATTACAGATAAAAAGTATCAGATTTTTAATTATCTTAACAGACTGGAGCAGAGGGGTAACAAAATGAGATGAAACAGAACAGGGAAAACATAGCATCTTTAACTCAAAAAGTTAATTGCACAAACTGTAGATTTGGGGATACCTGAATTTGCAGTAATTAACACAAAGACTAGGGACTCAAAATGATCACAATCTCAAATTTAGCCAAGACTGCCTGAAATTTTGACTTTCTTCTGGGTTGTACTAATAGGAAAATGTGTATGATCCTGTATGATCTAGTCACTGATGATCTCAGATAAGTAGAAAACAATCAAGTAGGGTGATCAGCCTAAGGGTGCTAAAACTCATGATATACTAGGAATAATTGAAAGAAATGGAGAATTTTTCCTAGAAAATAGTGGATATAACTTAGGAAAGAAGGATATGATGCTTATTTTCAAAGATCTAGAGAAGTGCCATGGAGATGAGATTGAAAATATTCTCTCTTATACCTGAGAATAGATATAAAAAATTACACTGTGTTTTTCAAATCATCTTTTGATGCAGGTTAGGGAAGGTTAACTATATATATATATACATATATATATATGTGTGTGTGTGTGTATGTATTTACATACATACATACATACATACATATATACCTTCATTCTTTCCAAACACAAGCAACATTTTCTTTGACGATGTAGCCTTATTACTTTCTAGGTCCCATCATCCTAAATTTACTGCCATAGAGGACAGAGATTGTTCCTTCAATTCTTCTTTCTTGTATGAAATAATAAATTCCAGTAACTGAGAGGTAGAAACAAAGTACCCATCAACAGATGAATGAATAAAGAGAGGGAGGGTGTGGTATATATACACAATAGAGTGCTACTCAGTTATAAAAATGATGAAACCCTGCCATTTGCAAAAACATGTTGAACCTAGAGGGTATTAGGCTTACTGAAATAAGTACAGGAGAGTAATACAACTCTGTATAGTTTCATTCATATGTGAAAGATAAAGTAACAAAACAAACGAACAAACAGAACAAAAATGAATTCATAGTTTAAGGACAAAATGGTGGTTATAAGAGGGGAAGGGTGAAGGGAGGATAAATTGAGTTCAAGGAGTCATTTGTACAGTGAAGGATGGGAACTAGATTTCTGGTAGTAACCATTATGTAGGTTTTATAAGATTGTACACCTGAAACATGTAATTTTTTTTTCTTTTTAAATTTTATTTATTTTTATTTTTTAAATCACAGCGTCAGTAAATGTTTTTTGGGATACCTCCCTCTTGCTTTGGTGCCCCCTCAATTCAATCAAATCCCTCTCTTTGTTGTTTGCTAGCTTGTGTTAAGTCCATTAGTCTCTTTCTTTCCTGTGGCAGTGTCCTTTCATTGGGTGAGGGACTGTGTTCTTGGGACCAGGCAAACTGCTCTGGTAGGTTTTCAAAGTTAACCTTGCTTTGGGCAGCCAGTCTATATTCATTTGTGGTCTGTCCATGTTTTTTCATTGCTGGCTGCCATCTCCACTCCCTTCTCGGTTATTCTGCTATTTCACCTTATTGTTCTGGTGTCAGGTTTAGGGGGTCTTACTCCAAGCTAGTGTCAGTGAAGAAGTTTCTCTGTGGATACAGACATCTGTGAATGACCATTGTAGATCAGCTCCTCTGCCTCAGTTTGCAGCTTTGTTGTGGAGTCGATGCCCCCACTCTTTGACCTTCCTCTCCTCTCCAAAATAAGATTTTGTCTCTCTTTCAAACCTGGTGAGCATATAGGTATGCTTCATGACATCATGTTTCCATAGTTGTTTCTCCTGTCTCACGTACATTGGTTCTCTCTATAGTCCATCTCCTGTGTCCAGCTCAGGCTTGTGGTCTAGATTTTACTTGATCCCTCACCTGTGCTATGATGGAGTTTGTGTTATGTATGTTCTTCCTCCTCCTGAGAGTGAAGTGGAAGGGGCATTTTCCCCCACCCCTGCCCACACACAGGTACCTCCCTGCATGGGGGTGAGGCCTGGATGGCCTAGCATGTGCCGTTCCAAGCCCCGTGAAGCAGGGGCTGGGGAAAACATGCCTTGGCTGATCCAGGCTGCACATGCTGCTCCGAGCAACCCTCCGCTGGTGGATGGGGTTAAAACCCCACTGAAACCCCCCTCCTGAACCCTCCAGATGCAAGGGGCTTACCTGGAAGTTGTCACCACCTTTGCTCTCCAGTGGCAAAAGAGCTCCACTGACCCAGGACCCTGGGCTGGCAGACAGCTCTTTGGCTGCCTGTTGGCGGGTGGGGCTTCCATGTGTATACCAATGTTTTATACCAATGTTAGTTCAATAATAATTTCTAAAATTTCCAAGGAAGAACTCTGATTGACTTAGTGTGGATCACCTGTCTACCTCTCTGGTTGAGGGTTGGTACAGAGGCTTAGATGGGACCCAGAATGCACTCTGTGGGTTCATGTACGAAGATGGCCTCCCCCATTCAGGCCCCATGCTATGGAAGGGAGGGAGATTTAGTTAACCAGGCAAAAGAAGGGAAAGGTTCGGAAAACCTAAGCGGTAGTTCCCCACCACACAGAGAAAGTGGTTTGAGTAAGATTTGGGGGAGACCAGTCTAAGATTTAGTCACCTCTGAATAGTTTGCCTAGGAGAGCTCTTCAGGTGACCATTCATGAGCCCACAGAAGAACAGAGCCCCATGAACCTCAAGGAAAGGTGCCCAGCCACTTGCTTCCATTAATTTGCCCTTTGTCTAACCAGTCCCTTACCCTCTGGAACCTCACATTTCCTCAATCCCTGTTACATGCCAAGAACTGTAGACTGGGATCCCAAGGCACTGTCTTGGTGATATTCACAAGTTCCTTGTTTAGCAGCTTTCTTGGTGGGACCTGATCACCAACCCCATCCTACTCCTCTGAGTTCTTCACCACTTTTGATACTCTTCCAACTTGGCGAGTGAGGTCTTTGACAGTTTCTCCATAGGTATCTTCTGATCAGTTCTCCACTGAAGGCTGGAAGGGGATCCTCTGTTAAGCTCTGGAAGTCTGTCTTTGAATTATAGTTATTTGCCTTCCAGACTCTAAGCTCTGTCTCCTCAGCTCAGGAAGGCACTGGGTTCCTTCTGGATTCCTTTCCATGATCTTTTTCTCTGCAGGCAGCATCCTGAGCAATTCTGGAGTTCACCCTGTGTTTACTATGGGATTACAGTCCTTCCTTGTCCAATGTCTCTTGTCTGGAAACTGGTTTTCCCTACATGTTGCTATTTTAAAAAGTGTTTCAGAAGTTAAGTTCCATAACAGAAAGGGTGCTTCTTTTAAAAATATTGTTGAAATGTACTATTTCCTCTTAGTCTCTTCCTCTCTGGTGTCTCTTGAGCTCTCAGTGAAAAGTCAGAAGAAATTAAAATGTGTTTTGCTATTTGCTGCCAGTTGGTGGAAGTCATGGGATTGTATTGTCTTCCAGTGAAAGAAAGTTTCCTTTTAACTAGCTGTAGCTTAGTCTCTTCCATATGCCTGCTTCTTTCCTTCCAAATCAGCTTTTAAATGAACAGTGTTTCTATGTATTCATTAGCTCCTTTAATCATAACAACTCTAGCTAAAAGGATGAGCTATAAACTGTTTTCTTAAAAAAGCCTAGAGTTATAAAAATGTCAGTTTTTATCAGAATAAAAATAAAATGTGTTGTAGCAGCGCATGCAATGGGGAAATGGTATTATTTACTGAGAAAATTGCCTTCGTTAGGACCAGTGCTCCTCTAATGGTGAAGAGAAAAAGGACAGCATCTGTGCGAGGTGGGGTGAGGTGGGGTGGAGTGGGGTGGAGTGGAGCTTCAGGGGAAGCTGTGTTCACTCTTGTATTCTTTTCTTCTGCCCTTAAACTTGAGTAGTGCTAGGCTAGAATTTTCAATGAAAAATGACTTATATTTGAACATACAAGGAAATTACATTTAAAACTGACAATTCACTGTTAATTATTCACCTTATCAGTTTCATGAAATCCTCTAATAAACTGAAAAAAAAATCATTTGCTTAGACTTTCAGTTTACACTGTATGTTTTAGGCATATTGGTTCACCCCTCAGCCTAATAAACCAAATTTTAAAACATTTATATCTTTGAATAATTTGAGCACTACTTGGATCAGAGACCTGCTTTCTCTTTCCCATGTAGCTAAGAATCATTTGTAATTAGCACATCAATTATTTGTATGTAAATGGCTATTTCTAAAGTTACAGTGAATGGTTCATTAACTTAAATAGTCTCCTCATAAATTTGTTCAAACCTCTCTTTTACTTTTTAATAGTACTTATAAAAGTAAATTTCAGTTTAGGTCACTGATGAATTATCATAAATTCTAAGTGAGTGAGGTCCAAATTAATGAGGCTTTACTATAAATTCAAATCAGGGCTATAGAAGGCTGACTGTCCTGGGAGAAAGAGCAGATGTGTAGTTGACAGGAGAGCCCTGGAGAGATTGTATTTATTGAGGGTGTATATGTGCCAGGCACTAAGCTAAGTGCTAGGCATGCATGATCTCATTTAATGCTCCCAACAATACAATGATTTAGGTGATTCTACCCATTTCAGGCAATAATATGAAGGCTCAAATGGTCTGATAATCTATGACACTTGTTAAAAATAGTCTAGTGGAGACTAATACCAACATCTCTCAGGGGACAGAGTTCTTGCTCCTCCCCAGAGGTTGTGGGGCATGTCCAGATACCCCAGGACACCAGCTCCCCCCCACATCTGCAGTGCTTTCTCCCAGTTCTTGGCAACCCTCTTGCCCCTCCCCCTCCATCCCTCAACCTTTTGGGTCTTAGTCTCTTGGGACTCATTCAAGCCCATTGCCAAAATGGAGAGTCTAAATCAGTTGGGGTTATTGGCTGTCGAAGGCCACAGAAAGTGTTATGTCTTTTGTGAAAATGGCAGTTAAGGTTCTAAATAACAGCAATGGAGGATATTGGATAAGGTTTGAAAAGGGGTTTTGTTGGCTGATTTATAACCAACTTTTGAAATGAAATTTAATAAATCTAGGAAGATATATGAGCCTTCCAGGGCTTGTTATATGAATTGTTTCTAACTGATTTTTTTTTCCCAGAGTGCTTCATATCAATTTTTTTATATGTCTTTCATGTATTCTTGGAAAATGAGTTCTAGGAATCAGAGTTTGCATCCGGTGTTCTTTGTCTTTTGTTTCTGGACATAAGTTGCCCATGTCATATTGGGCAGGATTTCCTCTTGCCTCTTGAAGGAGAAGGATGTGATGACACTCAGGAAACTCGATCCTTTCTGGTCAGGATGTGAGACTGGGTATGTTACCCACCTCTTAGAAATGGAACTGAGTCTACTGCCCTCTTCTCCATCCCATCCACCTCCAATCCTCTGCCACATCCTACAGAAGCAAAGGGTGATCTCTGACTCCACATAACCAGTAACCTCACAGAATCTGTCCTCAGTCTTTTTTTTTAATTTAAATAATATATATATGCATATATTTCACATCATTGTGATCCCTGGGAGTCACCTACCACCTCCCCTCCTTGGTTACACCAGCTGTCCCCCAGTTGTGTACTTTCATTTGGTTGTCCATATAATTAAAAAAACCATTTGATTTCTGTCTTTTTCCTCCTGACTTGTTTCTGTCAATATGATTTCTTCTAGGTACATACATGTTACCAAAAGAATCATCAAATGTGTCATTTTTAATTGACGTGTAATATTCCATTGTGTATATATACCACATCTTTTTCATCCAGTCATCTGTCTTGGGGCATTTGGGTTGTTTCCATGTCCTTGCAATGATAAATAGTGCTGCAATAAGCATCCAAGCACAGGTGTCCCTTTGTGCTCACATTGAGGTCTCCTTTGGGTAGATTCCCAGAAGTTGATTGCTGGGTCAAATGGTAGTTCCATTTTCATTAGTTTGAGGGTCCTCCACACAGTTTTCCTTAGTGGCTAGACCAGTTTACACTCCCACCAGCAGTGTAAAAGTATTCCTTTCTGTCCACATCCTCACCAGCACTTGTTGTCTGTTTTTTTGGATGTGGGCCATTCTTACTGGTGTGAGGTGATATCTCATTGTGATTTTGATTTGCATTCTCCTAACTGCTAGTGATGTTGATGTCCTCAGTCTTTTATTCACTTCACTCCACAGCAATTTCTGGAATTACTGCTGAGTGATAAGCCTGTCATAGATACTAGAGCTATAGTGGTGGATAAGAAAACAATGGTCCAGCCCTAATGAAGCTTTTCCTAACAGTGGGGAACTAATCAGACAACAAATACATAAGTAACTTAGTGGGATACTTTTAATTAGCAAGAAATGCAGAGAAGACCAGAAAGAGTACAGAATGATAGCAATAGGAAGCAAAGGCTTTACCTGAGAAGCTAGATCAAATAGTCCTAACAGACATCTATAGAACAGTCCACCTGAAGACTGTTGTATATACAATTTTTTCCAAGTGCACATGGAGCATCAAGAATAGACTATAGGCCAGGCATGGTGGTGCATGCCTGTAAGCGGCAGCCTAGGAAGCTGCAGTCAGGGCCAAGGATCATGGTTCGAGTCCCACCAGGGGCCGGTAGTGAGACCTAGTTCCAAAAAAATATTGCTGGGTGTGGTGGCATGAGCCTGTAATCCCAGCTACCTGGGAAGCTGAGTTGGGGATTGCTTGAGTCCGTGTTATCCTGGGCAAAGTGAGACTGCAATTCTACAGGCAAAAATAGTGAGACCTAGTCTCAAAAAAAAAAAAAAAAAAAAAGAATAGACTATATCTTGGGACACAATCAATAAAACCCTAGAGATTTGTATTATACCTAGTACTGTTATAATTTAAATTACACCCTCCCCCATCCTGAGCCTTGTGTTCTATCTCCTTTTATTTCTAAGCTTTCAACTCTTTTTTCTTAGATAAACTTGCCTCTATCACCCCCAAAATAAACAAATAAACAAACAAATAAATAAACACACAAATAAATATATAAATCATTTCTAGTATCACAATGTCATAAACTTAGAAATCAAATGTAAGGAGAAAGACAGGAAAACGTATGAATACATGGAGATTAAATGACATATTGCTTAATCATAATTGAATAAATAGCAATGCCAATATTATCTTATACTGAAATCACAAAGACAACACAAGAAGATTATAGACCAATATCTTTGATGAACATTGATCTAAAAATTTTCAGTAAAATAACAGCATATCAAATTCAATAATTTATCACAAGAATCATTCACCATCATCAAGTGCGACTCATTTCAGGGCTGGAAGAATGATTTAATATATATAAATCAATTGATGTAATACACATGTCAAAAAAGTAAAGATAAAATTTATAATATCAATAGTTGCATACAAAGCATCTGATAAGATTTAGCCCCATTTGTGATTAAAAACTCAAGATAGGAATAGAAAAAATCTACCTGAATATAAAAAAGACCCTATAGCATTAAACAATAGTGAATATTATATTCAACTGAAGGTTTTCCCCATATGATCCAGCAAAAGACAAGGATGCCAATTGTCAGTACTTTTATTCAACTTAATACTAAACGTTTTGCTGAAGCTACCAGACAAAAACAGGCAATAAAGGAACTCCTAACAAGAAAAGAAGTAAAAATCTTTTTCTATTCACAAATGATATATAGAGAAAATTCTTAATACTGAATCAAAAATTATTAGAAATAAATGAGTAGAATAAGGCAGCAAGCTACATCATTTTAAAAAATATGCAAATGAAAGAGGAGCAAAAAAAATTTAGAAAATAACTCCATCATTGCTTTAAAAAAAATTAAATACCTCAAAATCATCCCAACAAAGGAAGTAAAATAGCGATATAATTAGAACTATAAGATGTTACTTAATGGCATAGATAGCAACATAAGGAGATCCATGCTCATGGATGGGAAGAATCAATATAGTCAAAATGACCATCTTGCCTAAAATGATAGACAAATTGAAAGAAAGACACATCAGAATCCCAGCAATAACTCTCAAAGAGGTGGAACAAAAAATATCCAAATTTGTATGGCACCACAAAAGGCCCAAATTGCAAAAGCAGTCTTAATAAAAAAAAAAAAAAGAAAAACTGGAGGTATCACATCTACTATAAAGCAACAGTATTGAAACCAATGTAGTATTGGCACAAAAATAGATCATGGCCCAATGGAACGGAATCAAAAGTCCAGAAATAATCCACACATATGCCAGCACCTAACTTATGATAAAATACCCATGATTATAAATAGGGAAAAGATGGTCTCTTTAATAAATGGTGCTGGGAAAATTAGAAAGCCACACAGAAAAGAATGAAGTTGGATCATTTGTTAACACTGTACACTAGAATAAATACCAAACAGATTAAAGATATAGATATCAGATTTACAGCAGTAAGTAAACATTAATGATATATTTTACAATATCAACAAAAAGATATTTTTGATGACACAGCCCCTATGACAAGTGAATTGAAAGAAAAATAAATTTGAGGTTCCCTCAAGTTAAAAAGCTTCTATACAGCATAAAAAGATACAAGATGACTAAGAACACATCTTATTGAAAGGAAAAAAGTATTTACACAATATGTAACTGATAAGGGATTAATATCCAAAGTGTATTTAAAGACATACAATTTAATCACAAAAACAAATAACCCAAGTAACAAATGAATACTACCTATAAACAGGCAAGTCATCAAAGAGGGCCAAAAGATATGTGAAAAAATGTTCATCTCTCTTAATAATGAAAATAAAAGGTTAAGACCACAATGAGATACCACCTCACACCTGTGAGAATGGCACCTTGAGAGGGTGTAGAGGTTTAGGAATCCTATTCCACTGTTGGTAGGAATGTGAACTGGAAGAACCACTCAGGAGAGCAATTTGAGTTTACCTTAAAAAATTTAGTGGTGGGAGAACTATGAGGACTATAACGATGTAGAAAAAAGTTAATTAAAAAATTAAAAGTCAAATACAGAAATTTCTTAGCCTGACAATCCTACTCGAAGGCATTTACCCATAGAATATGAAACCATCAATGTCTACGGCCATACCACCCTGAACGTGCCCGATCTCGTCTGATCTCGGAAGCTAAGCAGGGTCGGGCCTGGTTAGTACTTGGATGGGAGAATATGAAACCATCAAAAAAAAAAAAAAAAAAAAAAAAAAAAAAAAAAAAAAAAAAAAAAAAAAAAAAAAAAAAAAAAAAAAAAAAAAAAAAAAAAAAAAAAAAAAAAAAAAAAAAAAAAAAAAAAAAAAAAAAAAAAAA
>PVHY01002309.1:0-10975 GCA_004024945.1 Uropsilus gracilis | reverse complement strand
GCATCTAAGTAAATAAATAAATAAACAAACAAGCGGGGCATACATTCTGTGAAATATTACACAGTCACAAGAAAGGATGAAATACGATCATCTTCAACAAAATGGAGGGCACTTGTAAGAAGTATGTGTTGTGAAGCAAGTCAGAATGATAGAAATAAATATTGGATATTCCCATAACAGACAATTTGAGAGTGTAAAACACTTTAAAAAGCTAGTGGAAATGAGTAAACATCCTGAGGGTTCTGTAGTTAAGAGGAGGGGGGAGGATATAAGGGATAAGGGACACAAAGAATGGTGGTGGAGGAAAAGCAATAAGGTAGTAAAATAAAATTTAAAAGTTACATCAATCATGTAAGAAAAATAAGCACATAATCCTTGTGCTATGTGAACTGTTCCAGAACATCAAAATTGATTGATTGCTCTACTCAGTTCAGTTTCTGAAGCTGCTGATGGACAACTGTCACCTTGTGTGTGTCTATGTGTTTGATGCATAGAGATTGAATTACTGGACCAAATTTTTGCCATCTCAATTTTTCTGTCAGCCCCCAACTTAATCTTAAAACAAAATAGCAATGAATGACCACATACTTATTAATTTTTCTTGGCTGCCTCCCCTTATTTATTTTGGATTAGTTTTTCTTATTAATAATTTTTGTACAGTATTTAATGTCTCCCCTCAGGTGTAGTCCCTGTAGTTCTCCCACCAGCATAGCACCTGTGGTCTAGCTTCCCCATCTCTTGTGTTCTTCTCTCTCCTGTTTGATATTTCTCCCTCTCCCTTCCCCCAACAATATATATAGTATATATTGTATATATATATACAATATATATTGTATATATATATACTATATATATTGTATATATATTGTATATATATACAATATATATATGTATATATATGTATATACATATATATACATACATATATATGTATATATGTATATATGTATACATACATATATATACATATATACATATGTATATATATACAATATATATTGTATATATTGTATATATATACAATATATATAGTATATATATTGTATATATTCTATATACAATATACAATAGAATACTACTCAGCGACCAAAAAAGATAAACTCATGCTCTTTGTGGTAACATGATTAGAGATGGAAGGAATCATGCTCAGTAAAATAAGGGGAAAGGTAAATATCAGATGATTTCACTTAAATAGACTATAGAGATACTGAACAAAGGCTTAGGAAAAAATACATTTTTTAAACTTTAGAATATATATATAACTTCTCAAGTCACCTCCAAATAGAAACTAAGATCCAAGTTAATATAAACATCAAATAAGTTGTGGTCTTTAGAGGGGAACCTGGATACATCACAGAATAGACCAAAAGCTGAGATGGATAGCATGTGGTATATCTGATGGAAGGCTGTACATGGTGGAGGGACACTAAAGAAGCTATTCTTTAGAGTTATTCTTGTTATGCATCAATGCTTTCTGCATCCAACCTGGTGTTAGATGTTGACCAACTTTCAAGGCATGGTGAATGCCTCACAATCCATTAAGTTTCCCAAGGCTCATGCAAATAGTTCTTACTATTGTTCTGCTTCAGTGTTGTACATCAAGGGTTAACCCCACTTAAAGAACAGATCCTGGTTGCCATAGCAGTCTAACAGCAGTAGAGCCAGTAAGGCAGAAATTATAGATACTGACTTCCAGAGGGTGAACTGGGACTCAGGACTGTGGATACGGTACCCTGTAGCCAGACCTACTACATGACTACTCCTAGTGCCTTACTTTCTCCTGCACAATGAATGACAGTCCTTGAGAGAGCCTGAATATTATTTTGCAACCTAAAAGAACTCAAGAAATGCCAGACATTACTTTCTGCAAGTTTAATGCCTTGCCCTATAGAAAGATTTCATCAGTAGCAATAGAGTTGCTGTTGGAAAAGATGTGCTTGCAGTTTCTTTAATAGCAGATATTAACATTTTAAATATTATGCCATTTTTAATAGGTTAACCTTGGCATTTTGTTTTTATTTACATGTTTTTTAAATACTGAAAAAAATTCAGGTAGAGTATGACTGACAATACGTACTCACCATCAGTAATTTTTTAAAATAAAATAGACAATGCAGATGGAGCTGAAATTTCCTTTTTTCCTCCATATTCATGCCATTTCTCATCTTCCCTTTCAGTGAAAACTTATGAATGGTGAATTTTCCCTCTATCATTCCAGCCCTTCTTTTTTATATTTTCTACTTAAAAGTAAAGCTGAAAAAATATAGTGTTGCCTTGTATTTTATTATCTTACGACTCCTTTAACTGGGAAGTATCTATTTTATGCTTTTTAGATATTGTAATGTTGATATATATAGATTGAGCCCAGCCTTTTAACATTCTTATAATGTATTAGATTCCATTGTGTATGATGGAGCTATAATTTTTACGGCTGTTTATAGATGAGCACTGTGCCCTTATTGTTATTTATTTTACTGTCATAAGCACTGTTGTGACAATATCCTTGTACATGTGTTTAAGTGATGGTGTCTTTAAAGTTTATGGACAAGCAATCAGTTACTGGACTATAGAGTGTACATTCCAGTCTTGCTAGATATTGTTGAATTCTTCTCCAAGGCAATTGTATCAACCTCATCAGCAATTATGGCAACAGTTGTCCCAGCCTCTGCCTCTCTGTCCT
This sequence comes from Uropsilus gracilis, assembly GCA_004024945.1. NCBI lineage: Eukaryota > Metazoa > Chordata > Mammalia > Eulipotyphla > Talpidae > Uropsilus > Uropsilus gracilis. The sequence continues at coordinate 8,295 of PVHY01002309.1, read as the reverse complement.
TGGTGGAATGGCATCTCTCTGTGAGGAGTTTGGAATTTCTCATGGACTCTGACTATATCATCTTCACTCTTGCCTCCTCTTAGCATAAATACCAATCTTTTGGAAAAGACTGACGGATGAGGTCTACCGTACTTCTTGTACACAATTGCAGTTGATAAATCATTATGTATGATGTTGATTTAAAATTTGCCTTCCCCTTAGACTATATTCTATGAGAGATCTTTCTACCTTAATTATTTGTCTACTCTCATCAGCTACCATGATATATGATAGAAGTAATTAATGAGTACAGTCAAGTCCCTCCCTGCAACATAGCTTTCAACTGTCTTGCCCAGGCATGAGTCATTATGGGGGCCCTCTGTTGGTAAGACTACAGTATCATGATTAAGAATAGAAATTTGAGAGCCAAAGAGACTTGAGTTTGAGTCTGGTTCAGCAACTGATTAAATGTGCATGACATTTGGAGAATTAAAACTTTAAAATCATTGTTTCAGTCTTTGTGAAAAGCTAGCATATTACCTGCTAATCATATTACCTGCTTCACAGGATTGTTATGAGAATTAAATGATATAGAATATAAAAAGCACTTAACTTGGTACCAAACACATATTATATACAAAAGAATTGTTAGCTGTAAAGATCTGAATGAGCAATTTACAGAGAAAGAAACCCTAAAGGTTAATAAGCATATGAAGAGATGATGAAATTAATTAGTGATCAAAGACATGCAAATTAAAACAACAATGACACATTGCTTCATACCTATTAGGTACTTTATACTTTAAGGCAAAATTAGAATAATGCCAGATGTGGTGGTGGAAAGATGGAGCTAGCGGAGCTTGTGTGCCTGGCTAGAGAGTGGTAGAGTGGTGTAGCCTTTCCAAAAAGCAAGCTGTATATCCTCAGGCAAGTTACCTATGGGTAACTCTATGTCCAACTATGTTACCTGTGTGATATGCTTGAGGTGATGTATGCCCAAGGTGCGATATGGCCAAGGTGCCAAATGCGCAAGGTGAAGTCTTATACAACTTTTAGAAAACAAGTGAAGAGAATCCTGGCTGGCCATACTACTTGGAGTGGGGTTGTTGAGGGCCATGTGGGTGAACATAGACAGATATGTTGGTGTGGATGCTCATTCTAGAATACCATGGAGCATGTAAAAGCAGCCACAGGGTTTGTTATGGAGAGACCTGCAAAATAGTGCTATGTGAAAAAAGAAAGGAAAAGAAAATGATATGTAATGAAATGCACATTTTACATGACACAAAGCACAAAGGGATACTTAATAAACACAATAGTCTTGCTGCTTGTGAGGTTGGAACTGAAATGAGAGTGAGGCATTGGAATAAAAGGAGATACATTTAAAAAATATTTCACAATAGGACTGCACAGATAATATGATGATTCACTGAGGACTGTGATTAACTCAATTCTCTACATAAGAAATATTAGAAAAAAATATTAACCAGGGGAGTAGACTGGCAGGAACATGTGATAAAAGTGGGATAATTTTTTGGACAGAAACTTCACTTCTGGTGTGATAGCATGAGGAGATCCACAGAACCGTCCCCCTGCAAAAACGAGTAAAAATTATTCTAAAAAACCATTTAAAGTCCCTGGAAATCATACTCAGGGCACACAGCAAATGAAGCAGTTATTCAAGAAAATCTGCTAAAAACGCTAAGAAGAGCAGAAATGTTGGTATTTGACCCAAGACCTGCATCTTCCTCCTGGGACTCTGGTCTGGGACTGATGCAACTGAGAACACAGGCTCCCCCTTTCTGACTGCCCTGGGGCCTCTATACTTCCCTGTATAACATAACCTCCTTGCTGCTGAGGTTATGTTCTTGGTTGAAAGAATATAAAAAGAAGGATTCTTTGGGATGCCGCAGTCATCAGGTACTGTCCTAGGTGCTGAAGATAAGCCAGAGGGAGGAGGGGCAATGCCCCTGTTTCTGTGCAGTTTACATTTTCCATGGGGAGATATTACCACAAATAAAGAAAGGAACACATAAGTGGTGTGATATCAGGCAGTGGTAAATGGTATAAAATCATGAAAATCATGCATGAAGTAGCTAATGATGGAGGAATGTGGGATTCTTTTGGATAGGATGGTCAGGGTAAGCCTCTCTGACCAGGTGCCCTGTGAGCATTCCTGTAAATGAAGGGATGGTGGGAAAGGCAACTATCTGGGGGAGAACCCTTCAGGCATCAGCAAAGTCTCTAAGCAGGAGTGTGTTTGACAGCTGGGAGGACCCCAAGGAGGCAGGGGAGCTAGAGAAGTGTGGGGATGGGCAGGGAGGTCACAGGTTAGAGGGAAGGCCAGGGAGCAGATTAGTTTTGGTGATGCTTGTGTTGTCCAACAAGGGTATTGGTATTTTAGATGAATGTTTCAGTAAAGGAATTAGGAAAGTAACTATTCCTTACCTGAATCTTAAGGTAGACTCCTTAAGATAGAGATTTACATGGCGGGGGAAAAGGGGAGGAGTTGTCACCAAACTAATCATAGTGAAAAAAACAAGAGGAGAAAAAGGAGTGAGGTATGATCCCACGGTTGTACGGACTGGGCAGCTGGGTGGAAAAGGTGAACTCTTTGCTGGATTCTCTTGCTTACTAGAAGGGCATTCAGAGTAGATGAGTACATGTCCATGGGATGCCAGGCTGATTTTTCCTCCTAATATGCATCTAGTGTCTTCAAGCCTTTGATTTTGTCCATGTTAAGTTTGAAATGCTTATTAGTCACCCAACTGGAGATGTGGAATAGATAATTGAATTCAGGAACAAGTTCATAATAAAGATAGAGAATGAGAAGTGATCAGTATACTGATGGCAACTGGAGTTTTGGGACTGGATGAAAACTAGAGTTCTGGAGTGCATGGCTATGAGAGGTCAGGGGAATGAGGAAGAACCAGCAAGGAGACTGAGAAGCAGGAAGGAAATGAAAGACTGGTGTTCACCAGAGCAAATGAAGACAGTGCCTGAGCGTGAACTCTAACTCATAAATTGTTGCATATTTTGCTTATCGTTTATAATGCTATGGAGACAGCGATGTAACATAAGGGCTGGAGAGTGTAGGCATGAGGTAGTATTTCTTTTGCATTGGATGGGCAGGGTAAGTGTTACTGAGATCACTGCCATGTCAGTGACAGAATGACTGAGCAGCGACTCTTAGATTTGGGGGAGGTAGAGTTTGTGGCCTCCTTAATAAGAATATTCTCATGATGCCATGGAGATGTGACATTATTATAAAGCATCACAGACAAATGACTGGAGAATGTCTTGAAGTCACTAGATTTTGTTTAGGGTTTTTCCCCCCTAAATATGAGAGAAAAAAAAGCATCCTTCCATATAATTTGGAGAGATCATTTAAAATGGGAAACGTTGGGGCTGAGGAGAAAACTAACTGCAGCAACAAAATCTTGGAGGAGGCACGAGAGGCAGCCTCCCAAAGTGAGCTCAGTTCTCAGCTCATGCGCTGTCAGATGGTGGAGGGTACTCACATAGATGCAGGCAGGTTGATAGGTTTGGTGGTGGGTGGATGTGGAAATTCTATTTTGATTGCTTCTATTTTCTCAGCGAAATAAGAAGAAAGATGATAGGTTGAGAGTGAGAAGTCAGAAGAGAGGAGGTGTTCGAGGTTTAGGGAGAGAGGGTGTATAGATTACAATTTTATTCTCTGAGTAACAGACACTCTAAGTAACAGGGGCTTCATTAGAAATTTGGAAGTAGACAACCTGGTGCTGATAGGAGCACTCTACTCTATAGAGTTGTTGGGGTCCATGGGTCTTTCTAGCTTTTCATTCCACCAGAGGGGGCTGTGTCCCCACCTCAGGGTCTGAAATGAAGATCCAACGGTCACAACCATATTCCAAGCAACTCAATGAAGAAACAAGAAGGAATAAATTGGTGTAGTGACCACCATCCTTTCAAGAAAATTTCCCAAACTTGCCAAATGAAGACTGCTACCAGTCAAAAATTTGCTGTAGTTCTTGACCTAGCTGCCCAACTATAGATTCTGTGGTGAAGGATGGAGTCTAGGAAAGTGGGATGACTTCTATGGAGTGATGGGAAATAGTTGTCTTGCAGAGTGGGGTGGAGAGTTAAGAAAGTGCCACACAATTTTCAGTAACCATGTCTTACTACTGCAGTGAGCATGAGTAGAGAAAACTAGGGTCTTGTTGAGGAATTTAACAGAGGCAGAAGCCAGAAGGTCAAGTGTCCATGCAAAGAGGAGATCACAGGGATGCATTTTGGAATCTTGGTGACATGGTAGGAGAGGGCAAGAGAACATGCAGACATTCTGGTGAGCAACAACACGAGAACCCAATGCAGAGGAGCTATTGATGGGATTCACATAATTTTGGAGTGGAGGTGATACAGTGAGTAAGCGCAGGGGGAGTACGTGATGTCCTGAGAGTGGGAAGGTGATGTGGTTATTCAGAGCATGAGTGAAACTGGAGGAAAATTCACATCATGGGAAGTGAGTTGAGGGCTGTGTAAAGGCTGAGAGTTGTGTGAAATCGTCTCTGTGAGTGAAGTGACTAAGGGACAATAAAGGAAGTCATTCTGACGAGGTGACAGGATGGGTGATAGGTCACTACAACCAGGAGCTAACAGATAATGTGTGTTTCAGGGGTACAGGAGTTAGAGAGAGGGAGGTGGAGAAACAGCCTGGAAGCAGCAATGAAGAACAAAGAGAGCTGCGCTCCACGTGGTGGTGGCCTGAGGCGCTCCAGAGCCCTTTGGGTGGGAGTCCTGGGAGGCAGTGTCTTAGGACTGAGCCAGGATTCAGAGAACAAGGTGGAGGCAACTTTTCAGAGAAGAGCTTGAGCATCTTCTATAGGGGTTTTCTCAGGAGAATGAGTTCTGTAACACACATGGAAGGAACTTGTGAGGATCGAGGGATAGGAGGCTGAGGAACATCTGTATTGCTGCATTTTCATGTAAAACTCCAAGTAGGGTGGAAGAAGAGATCAAACATTGTAGGACCTGATGAGATGAGCCCTGAAGGTGTGCAGGGGAAGAGGTAGCACTGGCTAGTTCTTTGGGGATTGGTCTGCCAGGCAGTGTCACTGCCATAGAGGAGGATGTCTCACCAGGGACAGATGGGGCTCTAGGGCCTTGATTCTTCTGAGGGTCAATTCCCTAGCAGGGGAGACTGTTAATGGTGCAAAGGCAAAGCTTAGGGAGGGGGAGTGGGGAGCTGAAACTTTGGTGGCACTTGATGGAGTCCAGGTGATGGGAGTTCAGTGGGGGGAGGGGGATGGTGAATAATTAATATGAATAGAAGCTGAAGGAGAATGCATTTGACACAATGCAATAGCTGTTCCTGATTCAGAACAGTGGTACATTCTCGTGACCAAGCATCAAAGCCAACTTCATAGGTACATAAAAGGTAAGAGAACATTCTTATTGAATCCAGGAACAAGAAGGGGATGTTGTGATCTCCACCATTATTCACCGTTATTTTGGAGGTCATGATGTATATATTGAAAAGGAAAGCTAAATAACTATTTTTATATGTGAGTATACATCTGGAAAAACTAAGAGCACTTCAAAAACTATTAACAACTACGAAAATTTAGCAACATGGCTGGTTTAAAAATGTCAGAATATAAAAATCAATATAAAAATCAATAGCTGTCTTTTATACAAACCAGTTAGAAAATGGAATGGAAGAAAAACTTCCATTCTTAATAACAACAAAGAAGATAAAATATCCATGAAAAAATATGGCAGGAGATGTGTAGGGCTTAAATGAATAAAAGCCTGAAACTGTAATTAGATTTATTTAACAAAAGTTGAAAAATAGGAAGATAGATGTATCTTCCTTTCACAAAATGATTAACTTTTTAATTATATCAATCTTCCCAAATTTAAAATATATATTCATTATGATCCTAATCAAAACATAAATAGGATTTTAGGAGGAATTTGACAAAATAATGATAAAGTTCCTCTAGAAAAGAAGTCATGTGAAATAATAAGCTAGGAAATGTGTGAAGAAGGTTTTGAATAGAGTTAGATGTTAAGATACTGTCAGAAATTAAAATGCATTAAGAAGTTGAAATAATCTGAATATTTGGGAGCTGGAGCAATAATAGAAGAACATAGAAGTCAGAAATAAATCCAAATAAATATGGGAATTTGAAGAATGCTGAAAATATATTTCAACTAAGTAGTGGGGGATTATTTTAGAGAAATATGTGTATGTAAACAAATAAGTAAATAAAATGTGTACGTAAAATTTAAAAATGTAAAGTAAATATGTATACATACACACATGCCCATATATACATATAATGGGGTTAGGAACATTGGCTTGTCACTTGGGAGGGAAACCTGAGAACTCTCTTCTTACCTACCTACCTCTGTTGACCTCATATTGTGTAGCCTGAAAAACTAACAGTAAAAATAAGTCAATTTTTTTTATTTTTTAGCAGTGAAAGGTTTTATATAAAAATCCATGTTTAAATAAGGTGCTCTGGAAGTTCTCTGAACAAGGGTGAACTTTGAGCAGACTTACTGGGGACAAGAAGTAGGGCTTTTAGAGAACTTGAGAGGGCACAGTCCTCCCACTGCCTGGAGGGGACTGGGTGGTATGTATGGAGACAAGTGAGCAGAAGAGGGTGGAATGTTTCCACATCCCAGAGGCAGAGCCAACGTCAGAGCTCAAGGTCATGACACTCTGGATTTCATCCTTAAGTGCAGTAAGACATGGGTAGGTATTAAGCTGCTGCCGATGGAAGAATGCAGTCAGATCTATATTTTCGCAAATATCTCTCTGCAATGATCAGAATGCTAAATGCTATGTTATGAGTACCTGACCATATATTTTTTAAAATGCCAATTAAAGAAAGATCACTGTTCTGTTCCATGCAAAAGTGGTTGAAACTGAAGTGTAACATACCCCTTTTAAGGACCTGTTTTGTCCTACCCAGTCACTTTTCTTCATACGTACAACCTCCCTGACCCTCATATGCAATCTTTCTGTCTGTGTGTGTTTGCACCTTGTCTTAGGACCAAGTCTATTCCAGACAGGTGAAAGATTCAAACATGCAAATCAGAACAAGAAGAAAACTTGGGTGAGTGTTTCAATCTGGAAGTCAGACAGGTCTGAGTAAGACAATGACCGAACAACTGAAAACATCACCCGTGTGGCAGTAAATGCTGCAGAAGCCCTGGAAAGGGGAGATAAAGAAAACGCCAGGAGAAGATGAGCAGATGAGATAGACATTCACTCAGGGTTTCTTTGAGGCTAAAAATGCCTAGTAGGGTTGTGTGTATCGTGTGAATGTGTCTGTCTCACCTTGTTTATTCTCCTAGTGGGAGAGTCACAACAAAACTCATTCCCCCTCTTTTTAATATGTAAAGAAGCTGGTGCTCAGAGGAGGCTAGTTACTTGTCCAAAGTCACATGGTCAGTCAACAGAGGACCTGCCATTTGATCACATCCTGAAGCTGGTCACCCTCTGCGTGCTTACCACATCCTCTCTCCACCTTGCTCAGACCCTGAGAATCAGACCTAGGAATTGCTTCAGCGAGTGAGTTCCCTTGCCCTTCATTCCTGGTGGGCATTGCCTGTGGGAGGGTCTGGCAGGTGACTGGTAGGCAGTGAGGTCCAGATAGTACCCTCCCTGCCCCTCCCCACTGGGTGACTGTGAGCTGGCTGGGTGCCTCTTCTGAGAGTCACATGCCTGTAGGTCATTCCTTTCTGTCTTCTCTCTCTCTGGTGTCCCTGCTCTTGGCTCTTCTGACCAGGAGTAGTAACAGCTCCTCTCTGTTACTGATCCTGCTCCTCACCCCTTGTTAGTTTCCCTAGGGCTGCCCGAGTCTTGTAGACTGTGGGGACTTCCAATTCCCCATGTAAGACCTTGTTTTCTCCCAGTGCTCATCTATGTTGGGCCTGGTGGATCCACATCTGATTCTGAATCTTAGGCCTCCTAGGAAGGGCTGGGACTCAGCAGCTGGGGCCCTGGGTGGGGAGATGGAGGACATCAGAGTCCTGGGCTGTGCAGCATGTCCAAGGGAGGAGGATGGGGCTGGGCAAGCAGAGGGAGGGTTGCAGAGCCAGCCTGTATCAGATGAGAACAGTCAATTGCAAGATGGAGATGTCTTAAGATTTTCCTGACTTTCAGATGATCTAAGCCAGCTATTCATTAGCAAGCAGGGCAGATTGCTGAGTCACACTGCCCTGGGTGGGTGGAGAGAGAGAGTGAGGGAGAGGGAGAGGAGGAGAGAGAGGGAGAGGGGGAAAGGGGGAGAGAGGGAGAGGAAAGGAAGGGGGAAAGGGAGA